>JARQWZ010005889.1:2500-57500 GCA_033150135.1 Gobio occitaniae | reverse complement strand
ACAGAGAGACAGACAGGCAGACAGAGCGATAGACAGACAGAGAGACAGACAAGCAGACAGAGAGACAGACAAGCAGACAGAGAGACAGACAGAGAGACAGACAGGCAGACAGAGCGATAGACAGAGAGACAGGCAGACAGACAGGCAGACAGACAGACAGACAGACAGGCAGGCAGAGCGATAGACAGACAGAGAAACAGGCAGACAGAGACAGACAGGTAGACAGACAGACAGACAAACAAACAGACAGACAGTCAAACAGACAGAGACAGACAAGCAGACAGAGAGACAGACAGAGAGACAGACAGGCAGGCAGACAGAGCGATAGACAGACAGTCAGACAGATCGATAGACAGGCAGAGAGACAGGCAGACAAACAGACAGAGCGATAGACAGGCAGAGAGACAGGCAGAGAGAGACAGGTAGACAGACAGACAAGCAGACAGAGCGATAGACAGACAGTTAGGCAGACAGAGAGACAGACAGAGAGACAAACAGACAGGCAGACAGACAGAGACAGATATACAGATAGACAGAGATACAGACACAGACAGTCAGGTAGAGACAGACAGAGAGAGACAGCTATAACGATAACTATTATGATAACTATAACAATAATGATAACTATAACTATAACGTTAACTATAATGATAACTATAACGCTAACTATAACTATAATGATAACTATAACGTTAACTATAAAGATTATGATAACTATAACGTTAACTATAACGATAACTATAATGATAACTATAAAGATAACTATAAAGATTATGATAACTATAACGTTAACTATAACGATAACTATAATGATAACTATAACGTTAACTATAAAGATTATGATAACTATAACGTTAACTATAACGTTAACTATAACGATAACTATAACGTTAACTATAAAGATTATGATAACTATAACGTTAACTATAACGATAACTATATATGTGTCCACACCAGCGGACAATAATGTTCCGTTTATTATAAGCGTGATGCAGTTTTGTCGTCTGCTGCTTTAAATGCTTGAGCTCTTTAAAAAAATTGTATGGATTCTCATTGGCTGTCAATGTTTTTAATAATCATCAGCTGGAAATACGCTTGTATAAAAATTATTCCAACAATATCTCGTCACGATTATTAAAACTTTACAGTTATAGTTGTGATGTGGACTTCGCTATTCTCTTAGAGCTAGAACGATTATTAAAACTTTATAGTAATAATTATAGTTATAGTCGTGGTGTGGACTTCGCTATTTTTTAGAACGATTATAAAAACTTTATATTATAGTTATAATCGTGATGTGAGCGTCGCTGTTCTCGATTATTTAACGATTATTACAACTTTATAGTTATAGTCGTGGTGTGGACTTCACTATTTTTTAGAATGATTATAAAAACTTTATAGTAATAGTTATCGTTATAGTTGTGGTGTGGACTTCGCTATTCTCTTAGACTTATAACGATTATTACAACTTTTTAGTTATAGTTTTAATAATCGTAAAACTTTGCAATTATAAATACTTTATAGTTATTGTTATAGTTGTTGTCTGGACTTCGCCATCCTCTAAGAGTTATAACAATTATTAAAACGTTTTAGTTATTCGTGGTGTGAGCTTTGCTATTTTTTTTTTTAGAATGATAATAAAAACGTTATCGTTATAGTTATCGTTATAGTCGTGGTGGACTTCGCTACTTTAAAGAACGATTATAAATGCTTTATCGTTATAGTTATCGTTATAGTCGTGGTGTGGACTTTGCTATTTTTAAAGGTCCCGTTTTTCGTGTTTTTTTGAAGCTTTGATTGTGTTTACAGTGTGCAATATAACATGTGTTCATGTTTCGCGTGTAAAAAAACACAGTATTTTTCACACAATTTACTGATCTGTATACCGCTGTTTTCACTGTCCTCAAAACGGCTTGAAAGATTTCCCTGTTCTATGAAGTCCCTCCTTCAGAAATACGTAACGAGTTCTGATTGTGCCAGCGGTTGCCGTGTTGTGATTCGACAGCAGCTTAGCGCACGCAGAGCGCACGTTACCGGAAATGTCCTCTTACCATAACGGGGATGCATGCGCTCAATGATCTCTAAGTACAGCGTCCCTGGGAAAGCCAAACAAAGGTGACTTGACTCCGGGATGAAAATAACAGCGTCTCGACGACATGGCGACAAACAAACTATACAAACGCAACCGAACGCAACACTTCATCTTCTCCACGCGGGAGCAACAAGACCACGCCCCCTTTTTCCCGTACTCTTGTGGGCGGAGGTTAGTCGACAAACTGCTCTACTGACGTAATTAAAGCAGGATGTACCAGGATGTAGTCCTAACCAGCCGTTCGCTGTAGGCTTTGAAAGGGAACTTCTGTTAAATAAAATATCTCGCTTGGCATTGAACTTTGAGCTTTATAATTTTACAGGTATTATATATGCTCTAACAGCAACATTACACACTAACTAAAGTTTGAAAAATGGGATCACGAAGAACAGGACCTTTAAAGAACGATTATAAATGCTTTATCGTTATAGTTATCATTATAGTCGTGGTGTGGACTTTGCTATTTTTTTAACGATAATAAATGCTTTATCATTATAGTTATCGTTATAGTAATCGTTATAGTCGTGGTGTGGACTTTGCTATTTTTAAAGAACGATTATAAATGCTTTATCGTTATAGTCGTGGTGTGGACTTTGCTATTTTTTTAACGATTATAAATGCTTTATCATTCTAGTTATCGTTATAGCAATCGTTATAGTAATCGTTATAGTCGTGGTGTGGACTTTGCTATTTTTAAAGAACGATTATAAATGCTTTATCGTTATAGTTATCGTTAAAGACCGATTATAAATGCTTTATCATTATAGTTATCGTTATAGTAATCGTTATAGTCGTGGTGTGGACTTTGCTATTTTTAAAGAACGATTATAAATGCTTTATCGTTATAGTCGTGGTGTGGACTTTGCTATTTTTTTAACGATTATAAATGCTTTATCATTCTAGTTATCGTTATAGCAATCGTTATAGTAATCGTTATAGTCGTGGTGTGGACTTTGCTATTTTTAAAGAACGATTATAAATGCTTTATCGTTATAGTTATCGTTAAAGACCGATTATAAATGCTTTATCATTATAGTTATGGTTATAGTCGTGGTGTGGACTTTGCTATTTTTAAAGAACGATTATAAATGCTTTATCGTTATAGTTATCGTTAAAGTCGTGGTGTGGACTTTGCTATTTTTAAAGAACGATTATAAATGCTTTATCGTTATAGTTATCGTTATAGTCGTGGTGTGGACTTTGCTATTTTTAAAGAACGATTATAAATGCTTTATCGTTATAGTTATCGTTATAGTCGTGGTGTGGACTTTGCTATTTTTTTAACGATTATAAATGCTTTATCATTATAGTTATCGTTATAGTAATCGTTATAGTCCTGGTGAGGACTTCGCTATTTTTAAAGACCAATTATAAATGCTTTATCGTTATAGTTATCGTTATAGTAATCGTTATAGTCGTGGTGTGGACTTTGCTATTTTTTTAACAATTATAAATGCTTTATCATTATAGTTATCGTTATAGTCGTGGTGTGGACTTCGCTATTTTTAAAGAACAACTATAAATGCTTTATAATTATAGTAATCGTTATAGTCGTGGTGTGGACTTCGCTATTTTTAAAGAACAATTATAAATGCTTTATAATTATAGTAATCATTATAGTCGTGGTGTAGACTTCGCTATTTTTAAAGACCGATTATAAATGCTTTATCGTTATAGTTATCGTTATAGTAATCGTTATAGTCGTGGTGTGGACTTTGCTATTTTTTTAACAATTATAAATGCTTTATCATTATAGTTATCGTTATAGTCGTGGTGTGGACTTCGCTATTTTTAAAGAACAATTATAAATGCTTTATAATTATAGTAATCATTATAGTCGTGGTGTAGACTTCGCTATTTTTAAAGACCGATTATAAATGCTTTATCGTTATAGTTATCGTTATAGTAACCGTTATAGTTGTGGTGTGGACTTTGCTATTTTTTTAACAATTATAAATGCTTTATCATTATAGTTATCGTTATAGTCGTGGTGTGGACTTCGCTATTTTTAAAGAACGATTATAAATGCTTTATAATTATAGTAATCGTTATAGTCGTGGTGTGGACTTTGCTATTTTTAAAGAGCGATTATAAATGCTTTATAATTATAGTAATCGTTAAAGTCGTGGTGTGGACTTCGCTATTTTTAAAGAACGATTATAAATGCTTTATAATTATAGTAATCGTTATAGTCGTGGTGTGGACTTCACTATTTTTAAAGAACGATTATAAATGCTTTATCGTTAAAGTTATCGTTATAGTCGTGGTGTGGACAACACTATTCTCTTAGAGTTAAAGCAATTATTAAAATGTAATAGTTATTGTTCTTTGTGCGACCTTGTAATTTACAGTGATATATACAGAACAAGTCTCTCTTCTCACCCGTCGTCTCCCACAAGCTCGAACGCTCTCCCCATGCCTAACATGGACTGCGCCAGCGCGAGGGCGGACGGCGTGTGGATGGGCGTCAGTCCGGGGTGGAAGGGACTGTCCCGGCCCAGGTGCGGTCCGGGCGATGCCGGCTGCGAGCGGGTGGTCCGTAGCTGCGAAAAGAAAATTGAGTTAAAGGATTAGTTCACTTTTAAATAAACTTTTGCTGATAATTTCCTCACCCCCATGTCATCCAAGATGTCCATGTGTTTCTTTCTGCAGTCGAAAAGAAATGAAGGTTTTGGATGAAAACAATCCAGGGTTTTTCTCCATATAATGGACTTCAATGGGCTCCAAACGGTTCAAATGACAGTTTCAGTGCAGCTTTAAACGACCCCAGATGATGAATAAGGGTCTGATCTAGACAAACCATCAGTTTCTGAGAGAAACCCAGCAGTATTTATGCTATTATTTTACCTCTTATCAGACGAACGTGATCATCTCTGAGCTCCGCCATAACTTCCGGCAAGTGAGGTCAAATTAGATCGTGGTCATAGATATATTGACCGTAGATGCCTCATTCTACTGATCCGTGCAGTCGCTAATGAGGCATCTACGTATACATCTATGACCACGATCTAATTTGACCTCACTTGCCGGAAGTTATGTCGGAGCTCAGAGATGATCACACTCGTCTGATAAGAGGTAAAATAATAGCATAAATTCTGCTGGGTTTCTCTCAGAAACTGATGGTTTGTCTAGATCAGACCCTTATTCATCATCTGGTGTCGTTTAAAGCTGCACTGAAACTGTCATTTGGACCTTGAACCGTTTGGGTCCCATTGAAGTCCATTATATGGAGAAAACCCCTGGACTGTTTTCATCCAAAACCTTCATTTCTTTTCGACTGCAGAAAGAAACACATGGACATCTTGGATGACATGGGGGTGAGGAAATTATCAGCAAAAGTTTATTTAAAAGTGAACTAATCCTTTAAAAACACATTGGAAATATAGACGAGTGCGAAGTGCTCACCTTGCCAACGGAGTCTATGTCGAGGCGGAGCGGGGCGGGTATGTTGCGTAAACGGGGTGTGTTCGGCGACGTGATTGGCTGCATGTCGAGCGAGGGGGAGGGTGGGCCGCTGTGGGCGGAGTCTGTCCGGCATTGGCTGAGCAAGTAAGTGGTGCCCTGCGAGTGTACCATGTGACCTGTGTGCACCCCCAGCGGCTTAAGTCTGGCTCCGCCCACCGCGCCTTCGGCTCCGCCCAGCCCCACCGTCTCCAAGGACTCCAGCGAGTGGGCGTGTCTCATGCTGTCAATCACGCGGCGGAGGCCTCGCTCCTCCACCTCCCTCTCCATCACGTCCACACAAGTCCATCGGCCGCGCTTGTACGGTTCGCCCGGTCCCTGGTCCAAACGCACCACGCGAAACCGCGAAGCCCCGCCCGCGTCCAGCGAATTCTGCTTCCTGGCCGTAACGGGCGTGGCCGGCTGACTGAAGCTCTGTTGCGTCTGGAGGGCGGGGCTGTGGCGTAGTAGCGGCCCATTGGATATCATTTGAGTGGGCGAGGCAGTCTGGCTTCCGTGGCTCCGCCCATGGGCGGGGACTCTTGCAGAAGGGGGCGTGGCTCTTTGACTCCCAGGGCTGAGGAGCTCAGGCTCTCCAGATCCCTGATTGTAGTCCGACGTGACGCTGGTGATTTGAAAACCGCTCCGCTTCTTTCCACCACTCATTCTGGATGGAGTGTGTGCGTTATGCTCGACCGCTGTTCATTATTTTGCCGGAAAATTAATCTCTTTAAGAAGCGGATATCCTAACCATTCCAAAGCAAGACTGGCTTTCTCTCACTGGATCAGATAAACCATTGTCCTCAGGTGAACTCACAGGTACGTGGTAAAAATCTGTCGAAACCCAAAAGTAAAATGAATCACATTTCTTCCATTGAGCTTGGCAGTCTGTCCTGCTTCTCCCTGCGGCTGATTGGAGTATTTCGACTACAGCTAGTACAGTAACAAGAGCAGTTTCTCTGCCCAGCCGTTGCGCAAGACTCAGTTTCCTCTGGCAGGCGCGCAGTGTGTGCGCTCACAGCTCAGGACACAATAAAGAGACTCATGCATGCACAGATTTGATTATTTCAAGATCAAACAGCCCCTCCAAAAGATGTTAGGAAAATAAACACCATAATTAGGGCGTTTTTACGTGGTTTCTTCTTGGAGATTAACGCCCGAGCGTGTCAGGACATTTTTTTTTTTTTAGGTCTGCAGGACAAGTTTGGTAACTGTAAAAACAAGAAGTTCTGTTTCCGTCGGCGTTCTGCTAACCGTCACACTTTAAGAGAACAACCTGCAGGGAATCAAACTCTATCACAACGTCTGGAGTTTCAGCTCTGACTGCTCATTGGATTCAATCGGATCTTGCTTTGGACTTGAATTAAAAGATCCAACACACACACACTTTTAAAACGCAACTCTAAATGTAGTAATTCTGGCTGTGCATTTGATTCAAATTAGAAGAGCGAGTGAGTAAAAGTTGAAGGAACATTCATGAGTTGTGACATAGAAAGGAACTCTTGCTTTTAATTTCAAATTAAAATACTTTAAAGAGTAGAAACGCCAAAGAATTAAACTCGATCCCGATCAAGTGTGGAATTGCATTCACATTTGATTCAAATTAAAAGTGGATCATGCATTTAACTTGAAAATTAAAAGATCAAACACACAACTTTTTAAAACGCAATCAAACTCTAAAAGTAACAGTTCTCGCTGTGCATATGATTAAAATAAGAAATGATCACGCTTTTAAATTCAGTTTAAAACTAGAGCGACTGGAAAACGCTCAGCTCCTTGAAGAGAAAAACATACAAAACTTGAAATGTTACAGTCGTGACTTTCAAATTAAATCTCGAATTATAACTGGAAAAGTTCGACAAATTGATTTTAAAGAGTAGAAACCGCAAAGAATCAAACTCGATCCCAATCAAGTGTGGAATTGCATTCCCATTCGATTCAAATTAAAAGTGGATCATACATTTAACTTAAAATTTTAAACTAGCTTAAACACTCGTCAACTTTGAATAGAACTTGAATAGAAAATGGAAAACTTGCATTTGTTTTGAATTATTGCGCTAAATTAACACTGGAGCAAGTTCGAAAATGTATTTTAAAGAGTAGAAACCGCTAAGAATCAAACTCGATCCCAATCAAGTGTGGAATTGCATTCTCACTTGTTTCGAATCAAAAAGTGAATCATACATTTAACTTAAAAATTAAAAGATCCAACACGCAACTTTTTTTAAAAACGCAATCAAACTCTAAATGTAACAGTTCTCGGTGTGCATTTGATTCAAAGTAGAAATGATCACGCTTTTAAATTCAGATTAAAATTAGAGCGAGTGGAAAACGCTCAGCTCCTTTAAGAGTAAAACATTCAAAACTTGAAATGTTACAGTTGTGACATTAGAATTAAATCTGGAAAAGTTCGACAAATTTACTTTAAAGTGTAGAAACCGCAAAAGGAATCAAACTCGATCCCAATCAAGTGTTCAATTTAATTAGAACTAAAAGTGGATCCTGCATTTAACTTCAAATTAAAACTAGTTTAAACACTCGCCAACTTTTAATAAAACTTGAATAGGAAACGGAAAACTTGCATTTGATTTAAATTAACACGCTAAATTAAAACTGGAGCAAGTTCGAAAATTTACTTCAAAGAGTCGAAACCGTCAAGAATCATACTCGATCCCAATCAATTGATTCGAATTAAAAGTGGATCATGCAATTTAACTTAAAATTAGAACTAGCTTAAACACTCACCAACTTTGAATAGAAACTTGCATTTGATTTGAATTATCGCGCTAAATTAAAACAGGAGCAAGTTTTGCGTAAAAGCGCAACACACTCGGCAACTTTTAAGCGTAAAACTTGGAATCAAACTCTACACGTTACAGTTCTGTCGACACATTTGATTTAAATATTTAATAACAACTGGAGTGCAGAACTTCATCGAAAACACAAATGATGCCTGTAATCAAAATATAATGCATGGGGTTGATTCGAATTAAAACTGGAATCGGATTCGAATTTAAAACTGGAATCGGATTCGAATTTAAAACTGGAATCGGATTCGAATTAAAACTGGAATCGGATTCTCTTTTTTTTCCAAACTCGAATCGGATTCGAGTTCACGCAGAAATGACGTCACAGAACGCGCACGTGCACGCGCGCACCTCTATCCCCTTAAGCAAATACCCGCATACGTGCGCACAGAAACAGAAGCATTGCACAACACTATTGCAGTCTGAAACCTGACATTAACTGACACTAAACTAACCCGCATCAGGGCGATGGAAGACAAGAATCACAGCGGTTCAATGCCAAAAATTAAACACTACAACAGAGGAGAGTTCAGGGTCTGGGGTCAACGCGAGCCCAATAGAAACGCGAATTACGACCAAAGCTGAGCCAGAAGCATTCAGTAATCCCGTGAAGAAGTCCAATTGGACCGATTTTGTGAACTTTAACACACTTTTAAGACAGCTCACATGTTGCGTCCACACCTAAAAATCCCTGGAGGAGGAGAAAATATCCCGTTAAACAGAAATGTAAGAGAATTTAAAATAAAAAATCCACGAGAGTCAAGGAGACTGGTTGAGATTGATCCTCCACACCCGAGCAGTTTGTTTATTCTCCATCAATTTGCATCAGATCCACCCTTAATAAAGTGCGAATCACACAATATCCTCCGGTTCTCTCGGTCCAGTCGCCGAAATCCCGCAGCTTCGCTTCTCTTGTGGAGTTTCCGACTGGATTTGCTTTAAAGCGATGCTAATGAACTCAGATTTACAGATTAATTCTCCTACAACGAAACTGTTGACAACTTTCCATCACCCGGAAGTTCCGCCTCCTTTCCTGCGACACGATCCTACTATGGCGAAGGCGGGAGCTCATGAATATTAATTAGGCTGCGCGAGTGGATTCGACCAATCCGCGACGTGATTAATATTCATGAGACCAACCGTCGCTTTAGTACGATTCATAATTTCGACATACACGCTAATAATTTACTCATATTAACCAGCGGAGTTAAATCACACACCTTTAGACGTGACAAAAACTAGTCGATGTACTGTAAATTCATACCAGTCTTGAATCGGTGAGCAAAATAAAAACAATTCAAGTTAAAGAGATGCAGGTTCGCATCGCCACCTACCGACTATTAACTTTCATTGTATAAAATAAGCAATGAATACAACATATGAATCAGATACTATCATTAAAAAGTACCAATTTATTAGCTTTCCTGTTTCCGTACACCAATATATCCTCCCAGTCAACTGTGATATGCTATATTCACTGTAAAACAAAACATTAGCTTATTGTTTAACTTTATAGCAAGGTAGTTAATATAAGTCATTCTGTAATATATACAATACCGGTCAAAAGTTTGGAAACATTACTATTTTTAATGTTTTTGAAGGAATGAAGAAATTGCATTTATGTGAGGAAAATACAGACAATTACTATTTAAAATATACTTTTAAATATAATTTATTCCTGTGATCATTCCTGAAATCATTCAATTATTTACTATCAATATGTATTTTTATTCAGTAAGGATGTGTTAAAAAGAGATTTATATTTTTACCTTTTTATTCATCAATGAATTCTGAAAAAAGCGTCACAGGTTAAATTATAAAACATGATTTGTGAAGGGTCATGTGACTCTGAAGGCTGGAGTAATGATGATAAATTCAGCTTTGAGCACAGAATATAAATTACACTTTACTATATATTCACATAGAGAACAGATATATGAAATAGTAATAATATTTCACAATTTTGACTGTATTTTTGATCATATAAACGCATTAAAAATAGTAATGTTTCCAAACGTTTGACCTGTAATGTGTATTCACACTCTCTCCAGAAGGCGTTGAAGTTTTAAAACTCGAAAACATGTGACACACACATCCTGATGAGACCACAAACGGTCGTCTATGTTAGTGTGTTATCTTTGTAGTGTAACTTTAGTTCCCAGCACCATCATCATCATCATCATCATCATCATCATCTTCAGCAGCAGCATTGATAATTTAACACCAGTAAAGCACAGAGGTCAAATGAAGTCGAGATGTTTGTCCTCTGGGATGCCGTAGTTTTTCTTATTCTCCTCAAACAACTGCGTCAGACCCTACAAACACAGAGACACATTGAAACAAACGGAAATGATGCCTATTCATCATCATCATCATCATCATCATCATCATCTTTATGAAGACTCACCGTCATGTAGAGAGAGTGAAGAGCGTCAATGTCATCTTTATTGGGACACGGAGTCTGAGTGACAGGAATGGGGCGTCCGACTACAGGCAAAGTTATAATCATCATCAGACATGGGTCAGTAAGAGAGTGTGTGTGTGTGTGTGTGTGTGTGTGTGTGTGTGTGTGTGTGTGTGTGTGTACGTACCCACGGTGTGTATGGGTTTCCTGTATGGCAGCAGCCCAAAACTGTACTGGAAAACCCCTCTGGCGTGGAAGAGCGGCATGGCCACGCCCATAATCCTCTGGAGGCGGTCCTGCATGCGGCGGAGGGCGGAGCCTGTGGGGTTCTCCATCTGGTCAAAGAGTTCATTCTCCCCGAACGAGAAGACGGGAACCAGCCACGCTCTACACACACACAACACATACAGAGATCAAACGTCTCTTACACACACATATATATATATATATATATGCGCGCACACACAACACATACAGAGATCAGAGCCAGGATCAAACGTCTCTTACACACACACACACATATATATATATATATATATATATATATATATATATATATATATATAAATAAATATATATATGCGCGCGCACGCACACACACACGCACACACATGCATGTATGCATACACGAATACACACACACATACGCGCATGCACGCGCGCACACACACACACACACACACACATAGGGGAGTGTGAAAGAATGTGTCTGTGTGAGTGTGTTCACGCACTTGTCTCTTACACACACACTCACACTGTGTGTGACACTCACTCTCACGCTCACTCTCACACTCACTCTCACACTCACTCTCACATTCACTCTCACGCTCACTCTCACGCTCACTCACGCTCACTCACGCTCACTCTCACATTCACTCTCACGCTCACTCACGCTCACTCTCACACTCACATTCACTCTCACGCTCACTCACGCTCACTCTCACATTCACTCTCACTCTCACACTCACTCACACTCACACTCACACTCACTCACACTCACTCACACTCACTCACTCACACTCACTCACACTCACTCACTCACACTCACTCACACTCACTCACACTCACTCACTCTCACTCTCACACTCACTCTCACTCACTCACTCACACTCACTCACTCACACTCACTCACTCACACTCACTCACTCACGCTCACACTCACTCTCACTCACTCTCACACTCACTCACTCACTCTCACGCTCACTCTCACACTCACGCTCACTCACACTCACTCTCACACTCACTCTCACACTCACTCTCACAATCTCACACACACACACTCACACTCACTCACTCTCACACTCACTCTCACACTCACTCTCACTCACTCACTCTCACTCTCACACTCACTCACTCACTCTCACACTCACTCTCACGCTCACTCTCACACTCACTCACACTCACTCACACTCACTCACACTCACTCACTCTCACTCTCACACTCACTCACTCACTCTCACACTCACTCTCACGCTCACTCTCACACTCGCTCACACTCGCTCTCACACTCGCTCTCACACTCACTCTCACACTCACTCTCACAATCACTCACACTCACTCTCACACTCACTCTCACTGTCACACTCTCTCACGCTCACTCTCACTCTCACTCTCACGCTCACTCTCACTCTCACTCTCACTCTCACTCTCACACTCACTCACTCTCACTCTCACTCACGCTCACTCACTCTCACTCACGCTCACTCACACTCACGCTCACTCACACTCACTCTCACTCTCACTCTCACACTCACTCTCACTATCACACTCACTCTCACACTCACTCTCACTCACTCTCACGCTCACTCACTCTCACACTCACTCTCACACTCACTCTCACACTCACTCTCACTCTCACTCTCACACTCACACTCACTCTCACGCTCACTCACTCTCACGCTCACTCACTCACACACACACACACACACACTCACACACTCACACACTCACACACTCACACACTCACACACTCACACACACACACACACACACACTCACACACACACACACACACACACACACACACACACACTCACTCACACACTCACTCTCACACTCACTCACTCTCACACTCACTCACTCTCACACTCACTCACTCTCACACTCACTCTCACGCTCGCTCACTCTCACGCTCGCTCACTCTCACGCTCGCTCACTCTCGCGCTCGCTCGCGCTCGCTCTCGTTCTCGCTCTCACTCACTCACTCACTCGCTCGCTCACTCGCTCGCTCACTCGCTCACTCACTCACTCACTCACTCACTCACTCACTCACACACTCACACACTCACACACTCACACACACACACACACACACACACACACACACACACACACACACACACACACACACACACTCACACACTCACACACTCACACACACACACACACACACACACACACACACACACACACTCACTCACACACTCACTCACACACTCACTCACTCACTCACTCACACACTCACTCACACACTCACACACTCACACACTCACTCACACACTCACTCACACACTCACACACACACTCACACACACACCCGTGTTTGAGGGCCAGTTTAATGAAGCCTTTGCGCTGCAGCAGCTGAAGCGTTACGGCTCCTGGCCGTGCATCCAGTGACTCCGGAGCTCCGCCCACTGCGATCACGGCCGCTTGACCTCCACCCGGATGACCCAACAGGTAACTCGCACTGGCCTTCTCACTCGACACCAGCCCTGCAGAGGTCAGAGGTCAGGGTCAAACGCTGACTGAAGTCACTGTGAGATGGTTCAGATGCACATTTACTACTTGGATAAACTTGATTAACGAATACAAACCCGCCCATCAACAACAAACTGAATGAATGAGGATGTCATTAGATACATTTCGCAACTATTTGAGAATAAAGCAACGTTTCATCATCTCAAACAAAACTGAACGATCAAGGATGTCATTAGCTTCCATCCTAAGTTGCGAATTTAACTTTTGCGAAAAAAGTGAAATATTGCACAAAATATTTGCGAATAAATCAGCATTTCATTAAAAACTGAATAAATGAGGCGTGTCATTTTATATATTTTCATCCTGATCTCACGACAATTAAAATAAAAAATAATAAAATAAAGCCCCTTTTCATCACAAACAAACTGAATAAACAAGGATGTCATTCGCTATATTTCCATCTAAAACTGTGGACTAAACTTGTACGAAAAATTGGGATATCGCATAAAACATATGCGAATAAAACAACCTGAACGAACAAGGATGTAATTAGCTGTTTCCATCCTAAATTGCGAATTAAACTTTTGGGAACATTTTTTATATTGCATAAAATATTTTCGAATAAAGCAGCATTTAATCACAAACAAACTGAACGAACATTAGCTAAGTTTACATCCAAAGTTGCGAATTAAATTACAATTTTAATATCGCATAAAACATTTGCGTATAAAGAAGGAATTTATCCACCGCAATTGAGCGCAGAAGATTTCTAAGGGCATTTTATGCACATCTTTGCATTTGCATCCATCTTTTTTTTTTTTTTACATCCAAAAATTTGCATAAACTACGAATGGATGGAAACATAGCCATTCTGAACAAAGTGTTGAAGGAATGAAGCATGCGGTTGATCGGTGTACGAATCTTCCCAGTTTATCAAGGAGCGAGTGACGTGGACAAATCATAACTAGCACTAGATTCTGTGTCTCCTGAGTGTATTTCACTGATTTACACAATCAACCTATAATACAGTTAGTGTGTGAAATCTGTTACACCACTGACCCTCGGCTGAAGAAACACCATCAAACTGGAAACGTGACTCAACTCACAATCATCTACGAGACTTGTGCTTTTTACATTCATTTCTTCATTATATTTGCATTAATAATACATTACTACGATACACTAGTAAATGAGCACATTTAAACTCACAAATAATGTTTTTTCTTATAATTTTCAAATCATTTCTGTAGTTCTCATTCTCAAAAAAACACTTTTTTACAGTATTACAGAAAAAAATTTATATAAAATGCAATAATTTTATGTTTTTTTTAAATATTTTATTTCAGCTAGTTGCCAAGGCAACATTCGCAATTTTCAGCTGAAGTACTAAAATAACTAAAAATGAAAGAAAAACAAACTATATTAGACTTTTTATAAAAATAACAAATAATCAAAAAAAAAGCTAAATTATTAAAATGTTAACTACAATTATAATAAAAGTGGAAAATATAAAAACTAATTCAAAGTATTAATAAAACCACAATAGTTTATTAAAATAATATGCAGAATAAAGGGGCGAGTACAACAAATTTAAAATAATAATAATATATATATATTATAATATATAATATATAATATACTGTATAATATATATATAATATATATATAAATAAATTATATATTATATATATTTTTTTTTTCTTTTTTTTCGTGTATTTATATATAAATTATATATATGTATATATTAGGGCTGTCAAAAGATTAATCGCGATTAATCGCATCCAAAATAAAAGTTTGTGTTTACATAATAGATGTGTGTGTACTCTGTTAATTATTATTTATATATAAATACACACAAAAGCATGTATATATTTAAGAAAAAAAGATAATTTTTTATATATAAAACATTTATATTTATATATATTATAGATTATATAAATGTATATACAGTATATACATGCAAATATTTCTTAAATATATACATGAATGTATATATATATATATAAATAAATTATATATTATATATATTTTTTTTTTCTTTTTTTTTGTGTATTTATATATAAATTATATATATGTATATATTAGGGCTGTCAAAAGATTAATCGCGATTAATCGCATCCAAAATAAAAGTTTGTGTTTACATAATATATGTGTGTGTACTCTGTTAATTATTATTTATATATAAATACACACACATTCATGTATATATTTAAGAAATATTTGCATGTATATACTGTATATACATTTATATAATCTATAATATATATAAATATAAATGTTTTATATATAAAAAATAATCTTTTTTTCTTAAATATATACATGCTTTTGTGTGTATTTATATATAAATAATAATTAACAGAGTACACACACACATATATTATGTAAACACAAACTTTTATTTTGGATGCGATTAATCTTTTGACAGCCCTAATATATATATATTTTTATAATTTATATAATAATTTTTATATAATTGTTTTATTATTATTATTATTTTACATTTGTTGTACTCGCCCCTTTATTCTGCATATTATTTTAATAAACTATTGTTGTTTTATTAATACTTTGAATTAGTTTTTATATTTTCCATTTTTATTTTAATTGTAGTTAACATTTTAATAATTTAGCTGTTTTTTCGATTATTTGTTATTTTAATAAAATGTCTAATATAGGTTTTTTTTTCATTTTTAGTTATTTTAGTACTTCAGCTAAAAATTGTGAATGTTGCCTTGGCAACTAGCTGAAATAAAATAAAAAAAAAACATAATATATATATTATTTTGAGAAATTAGATTTTTTACTAATACAGCAATAATAATAATAATAATAATAATATGCTTATTTGATATATTTTAAATTACATATTGTTGACCCTTTATGTTAAAGGTCTGATTTGTTAACATTAGTTAAAGCGTTAGTTAACTAACTAACTATGAGCGATATATTTTTACTCCATTAATATGTTTTTCAGTGTTATTAAGTAATATATTACAATTTTTATTCCATGTTTTAATTTTAACAGTATGCAGCTTTGTTTGACAAAAAAAGTTTAATAAAATTAAGAGACAAATTAATGTTTTATGTCTTCATTTGATTACCAGAAAATAACGTACACAACAATTAATTAAGTAGCTAGCCTGCTATTTACTGGTAAATATTACAGGACACAAACAGACAATGGCTGACCAAGGGCAGCTCTGGTATAATGTCAATAACACTTCTATAAATTACTCAGTTTCTTTACAGTTATTGATGTAAACATCCCTAAAATACAGAAAAAAGGTACCGTTGGATACCGGTTAAAATGTGAACGCTACCCAACCCTAGTTCACGCTGAACTAATATTAACAGATACAACTTCTGACTTTAAAAATGTAAATGTAGAAAATAGCATTAACTAAGATTAATAAATGCTGTAGAAGTATTGCTCGTTGTTAGTTCTTTTAACAAATTAAACCTTATTGTAAAGTGTTACCTATACATTTTTATAAAAATTATTGTATTTGTTTGTTTGTCATAGCGGCAACTACAGCCATTTCCATGACAAGAAATGTTTTTTTTACAAAAACATGTACAAAAAATGGAAAATCTAAAACTAAACTTGACCTGATTAATTAAAAATATTGTAATATTGGTCAACCAATTAAAATGTAACCATAAGAAACGACAAAAAATATGTATAATTAAAGAGTTAAAAAAATTGATAATCGACTTAAAATTATTTAAGCTATTTAAATAGTTATTCTTTTACAATATTTTGAAGCATAATATGCTTTTTTTAATCAAGTGCATTAACTTTGAAAGCCCTAACTTCTGTATTTTAGTTATTTTTGGCGCCTGCAAAATCTTGCAAAACATCCCACAGGAGCTGCAGTTTTGGAGATGCTCTGACCCAACACAATCTGGCCCTTGTCAAACTCGCTCAAATCCTCACTCTTGTCCATTTTTCCTGCTTCTAACACATCAACTCTGAGGACAAAATGTTCACTTGCTGCCTAATATATCCCACCCACTAACACCCACTCATCAGTGTTATTCACTTCACCTGGTCATAATGTTATGCCTGATCAGTGCTAATAGCTCAAAGTTAGATCTTATCGTAAAGTGTTACCAAAGGAACATACCAATATTCAAACTCGGTGTGTGTGTGACTGTATCACCTACTTGGTTCTGGTTCAGGCATTTCCACACAACACTTTCACAACATCTCATTACACAACAAGGATAAACATCGAGGGCAAACACACACACACACACACACACACACACCTCCACACATGATGTATTCTCTGAAGAAGGGAACTCTGAACCAGAAGGGAAGCATCAGCAGGTATGGCGTGAGTCCCGGGAACATCTGAGAGAATCCGGACGCTTCCGTGCAGAAATTCCCAAATCCTCCGGCCACCAGCACGCCGTGAGGATGAAACCCGAACAGATAATTATGACCAGGGTCCAAATCCACCGTTTTTATCAACTAGAGAGACAAACAAACAAACGCACGAGAGAGACTCTTAAAGGAACACGCCACTTTTTTTGCAAATAGGCTATTTTTCCGACTCCCCTAGAGTTAAACAGTTGAGTTTTACCGTTTTCCAATCCAGGGCTCGACATTAAGCCGGTTCACACGTAAATCTGTCATTCACTTGTCCGAGTAAAACATTTGCTTGTCCGGATTTTTTTTGTAAATATAAACTATTCTGAAGCAATATTCTCACCAGTGTTCAATCAGCTTTGACATATTTAAATATGCATATTTGTACCTTTTTATAAAGGGCATTTTTCCATAATCTTATTAAATATAGGATATGTTTCGGCTTTCCTTTTATATTCTTAAATTTGATCAATAAATTAAATTAGAATAAGACACTATAGGCTGTTACCAATCATTTACACTGAAAAATTACAACTGCATTAAATAATGTTATGAGATTATTTTAAATATTTTTAAATAAACAAATAAGAAATGTTGGAAAGATGAAACTAAAGCACCAGTAGGTGGCGCTGTGACCGTCTTAATGAGCGAGTCATTGAGTCGATTCAGTGAAACGGCTGATTCATTCAAGAATTTGGCGGTCGTTGAATCTTTGATTCAACCGATTCATTCAAACGCTGAATCATTCACTAACACACAAAAAATATTGTGAAATATTATTAAATTATGTTCTTTTTAACTTTTTATTATCAAAGAATCTTGAAAAGAGTATCACAGTTTCCATCATTGACATTAAATCCTCATATTAGAATGATTTCTGAATGATCATGTGACACTGAAGAGTGGAGTAATGATGCTGAAAATACAGCTGTGATCACAGGAATAAATTATATTTTAAATTACTTTAAAATAGAAAACCATTATTTTAATAATATTTCACAATATTGCTGTTTTTTATCAAAAAAATGCAGGCTTGATGAACATAAGAGACTTCTTTCATAAATCATAATGCTGCATAATATAAAAAAATGGTAATATAATAAAGTCCTTTCACGTCACCATTTGGCCAGTCTACACTTCGCATAATAGGCCTGTAGGTGCCGGTGGCACTTGGGTTTTGTTAACTTTGATAGTTTCATGAAATAGTAAACAGTGTATCAATATACATAAATATAAGTGAATTTAACACTACTTACCATTAATACGACTTTTGCTGCTGTGATTTTGTGCAGGGATTTGTTTGTTGTCTGTTAAAATCCATTTTGTCAGTGATGCAATTAATAAAATGAGCCAAACCGCAGGAAATCGTTCCACAAACGTTAGTTCGTCTGTCCATGTCATTTTCAACCGATTTATGAATAAGAACAGCTTTGCCAGATCACGATTGGTTGGTGTATATACATGACAAACGGGCATTGGTGAATTGTGTAATACTTTAAAATATATAATATATATATTTGTAATTAAATCAACACATTAGCTCTGATTATGGATGAAAAAAAAAATATTGGTTTATTTTTTCCCGTGAGGCCACACACTCTCTGAAAGGACCATATTTGGCTCGAGAGCCGTTTCCGAACAGAGGAAAATCAGCTGTCAATCAAAACGCACGACAAACCCATAGCAACGCGTTATGGCATCGCCTCAACAGAAATTGTCCGACTTTTGAGCCGTTCGTTACTATTGTATACATTGTCATGTTATAATAATCACATTTATTTCGTTTTATTGACCACGATATTATCATTGATTTTGTCATTGATCATATTATCATTGATTCATTTTCGTAGAAGAAAACAGCGCGAATGACGGAGTGCAAACTAATCTGAACTAGCAAGATGTGGGAAAGTTTCACAAAACTTCAAACTAAGGCTGCGTCTCAATCAGCTCCTGGTTCAGACACGCAAGGCCAAACTTTTCACGAGAGCACAACGAGGAAAGCACTTAAAGAGGAAACAACTAACTAACTAGCAGTCAATCTCTTTATTAGAGAATGCAATACTACTAATAATTGTAATAATATTAACAATAATAATATAATTACAGTAATGTGATGATTTATTTAGCGTTGAATAAAGTTTGTTCGAGTTTTTATTATTATAACACTCTTAGGTATTATAGTCTCATCATTGCCTGTATTTAGTTCATATGCATGAAGACTCACAAGAGGCGATGTTAGGAAGAATATCATGTCCGTTACTTTTTCATATTGTAAATTAAAAGATGAATGAGAATCTGTCAGCTCAATTGTCATGAAAGAGATTAATATTGTAATTTTGTCTGCGATGTCATTTGCAGATTAATACTTTTACCATTCTTTGTGTCCTGAAGTAAATGATCTTTTTCTGTTTCGGTTCTAAGAAAAGCCGTATTGTTTTACAAATGAAGCTCTTAATACTGCAGCCAAGAGATGTTTACATTCAAACATCTATTTTTTTTTGTCTGTAATGCAGCTAATTTTTGTTTATTATTATTATTTATTTTTTAAATTGAAAGCGAACAGAATATTTAAACAATGCTTAGAGAGCACTGTGATTTGTGATTTGTGATTTGAGTTCTGAGAAAGTGGCTCAAAGTTCATTAAAACAACCATTTCAAAAGCTGAAGTGACTTTCTTTTATATATTATAGTTAGAATATGTATAACGCAATGTTTTAGCTAATTGAAAAAGCTGAATAATAGTTCAAAATGTACTGATTAGTCGTTGATGTCAATGACAATAATCGATGATTAGTCGATTAATCGTTCTAAAAATCATTTGATTAATCGATTATTAAAATAATCGTTTGTTGCAGCCCTTCTTAGCATAGATCATTGAATCTGATTAGACCATTAGCATCTCACTCAAAAAATGACCAAAAAGTTTCGATATTTTTCCTGTTTAAAACTTGACTCTTCTGTAGTTACATCGTGTACTAAGACCGACGGAAAATACAAAGTTGTGACTTTCTAGGCCGATATGTCTAGGAACTATACTCTCATTCCTACGTAATAATCAAGAGCTGTGAGCCGTCCCGTGAGCGCAGAGGCGCAATGATATTACGCAGCGCCTGAAAATACTCCCCAGCGCTCCCTGTGTGACGCAGGTCGTCACGTTGGTTATGTTGACGGAAGTTGCGTAATATCATTTGAAGCTTGAAGTGGAAAAAATAAAGTGCCGGTACCAGTGATGCCAGAAACGCGTTACTCTAATCGGAATACTTTTTCCAGAAACGAGTAATCTAACACGTTACTATTTCCAAACCAGTAATCGGATTAAAGTAATTTATCCAAGTCACTGTGCGTTATTTTTGTCATTTTCCTTAGTAAAAATATATATATTTTTAGGGCTGGGAATCAATTAAAAAAGTAACTAATTAATCACATTTTTTTCTGTAATAAATCGCGATTAATCGCAAGTTTTTAATATTGTAATAATTTCAGTTACTCTGCAAATTAATGTATAAACAATTTAAAGACAGCATATTTTAAATCTTTTTATGAATGAAGGCCAGTATCACTGATACTAATGTCTCTATGAAACATATTACGTTACAAGTATAACTGAAAGCTCCCAATTTCAACATTTATTAGGCTTTAAAAAAACAACTTTTAATTTAAGTGAACTTAAAACAATCTTTACATAAACCCAAAATAATAAATGTTATATTTACCCATGGCCTTCCCTGTTAGACATATACAGAAATGTAATAGTTATCAAACACCTTTCTTAACTGCATAAATAATACATGAAATATAGATTAATCATCATTAAAGCTACAATTTTCTCTGTTCCAGTTGTTCTGTGATGAACATTAATGACATCATCAGTGCTGCTGTCACTTTAAGAACAGCCGCGGATCTGACGCTGTCCCGCGCATCTCATTTCCTCACAACTCTTTAATTTCATTTAAGACGTTACTTGACTAATTTAAGACTCCTAATATGAGAATACTCAAAATTCTCTGTGTTGTTGTTATTGTTTGTTCAAGAGCAAAAGAGAACTCGATGTGAGCAGGAGACTGACGCGATTCTGTCTGTGCAATGAGTGTGTGTGTGTGTGTCAGAGTGTCCCTCGATTAGCTGACATAAGACGCAGCCACACAGACAGGACACACACACACACACACACACACACTCACACTCACACTCACACTCACACACACAGGTCATTGACATACAGCACGTTCTCTTGTGTCTTGTCGCGCTTGGAAGCATTTACATGAACAGGAGCGATCATGTAACGCTGGGCAAAAATGGATATAAAAACGGACGCTGCATTATTTGCGTTAAATATTTTTAATGCGTTAAGGTGAAAAAATGTATTGCCTGCGTTAACGCGTTAATTTGCCCAGCCCTAATATTTTTGCTTTCTTCTTGCGTGTGAGAAAATGTATTTATGTTAAAGCAGCACTAGGTAACTTTTCAACCTTCATAATATATTTTCAAAACTCTTGTGATGATACATGGACTTACAATAGGTTGATGACACGTCTGCCATAGCCTGACGGGGTCTGTATCGTTTTTTAATCGTACTTTTAAACTTCGGGTTTCGGGTAGTAACCCGAGAACAAAAAGAACTACAAAATTCGACTGCTTTACGGCATATACGTCACTTCCACCACCACCCACACTTCGTTAAATTGGGACGTGCGAGCCAAACTATCATTTGTTTGCCAAATGTTATAGTCGAGGCCGAAGCAGCACAGAAAAATAAGAAAGCAAAGGTTTTGTCGGAGGAAAGCAAAAAGAGGAAACGAGAAAGTGATGGAATTAAAGGCAGGAGGATCAACATTGGCCAGCGTTTGCTCGTTGGCGTGAGCTGAAGGAGGAGGAGCTACATTCTTACAAGAAAATACGTAATACATACAAAATCATATTTTAGGATACCTAGCATGTCTGTGATATTGGTTTATTTGTCTTTCCTCAAGCTATAATGCAAATCGATTTTTCAAATTTGCAGATTCATCTATGGTAGCTTGATATTATAATATTGACGATATATGGTTATTATCTACCACTCAAACATTGAATTGAAGTATCATATAGATTCTGTAAAACGGGAACCAATAGACTAGGCTACTATAATGACGCTGGCTTGTAAACGTGAGCATCGCGATCATTTGGCGTTTGAAAAAAATAAAACCCATGAAATTATATTCATACGACATGCTGAAACATATGCCACTGTACCTGGGATGAAGACATTTCACACGCGACGCAAGCAGAACACGCATGTGAACTCCGGCAGTGTTCAGGGCTATTATAGTTGTCATGTCAACAAATGCACGTGCGATGCATCCGCTGATGTAGAATGACAGTTTACAACAGTAGTAGAGGACAATACTGTTTCACAACTGTAGGGGGAGCCCGAGAGCAAAAGTTACCTAGTGCTGCTTTAAGTGAAGTCAAGAAAGACTTCAGTTTTATTAAAACATGTTTTTTTTCAGGAAATATTTTTTAATTTCAACTTGAAATGTCAGGAGATACATTTTTGAACGTTACTGTTAAAAATGCACTTCCAATAAAGTGAGTGTTGGCAAAAACGGTTGTCATTTTTATGTTGAGGCGGCAGGAGTGTTGTCGGCAACTGCTGAATGTAACTAATAAAGTAACTTGTAATCTAATTTAGATACTTTTAAAACCAAGTAATCTGTAAAGTAACCAAGTTACTTTTTAAAGGAGTAATCAGTAATCAGCAGTGTTGGGGGTAACGCATTACAAGTAACTTGAGTTATGTATTCAGATTACTTTTTCAAGTAACTAGTAAAGTAACGCATTACTTTTAAAAATTTACAACAAAATATCTGAGTTACTTTTTCACATTTATTTGACTGACAGCTCTCTTGACCCCATGTTGGGAAAAAACAACCCGCACATCGCCAGTGAAAATCGCTTGGGTGTGAACACTCAATACGCGCCGGAAAACGTCTCACTGGCAATAAGTGCGCACGATATTCGTCCCGGTGTGCACAGGCCTTCAGACATTGCGCAAACACTAAACTGAGCACGCGTTCGCATCTTCTTGCGGTTGAGCGGACAAATTCACAAAATTATGCCAAAACTTCTGAGCATCCTAGTAAAGATGGTCAGTAATGCCTTCCGTGAACATAAACAGTTGAGAAAGTAAACGCATGCGTGTCAGTATCAGTGTATTAGATCCGTGCGTTCGCTCTTAAAGGGACAGCAGCCTAATATTCCTGTGTTTTTAATGTTCATCAAACTGAATAACTTTAATAAGGATGTTTAATTTATACAGTGAAGACTGTGCAGTGTTATTGTGCTTACTTTATAAAATTTCTGTACCTGAAAAGCACTGTTTATTTCATTTGTGTCTTTGTATTATTGTATTTATTTCTGATTTTGCTTGTAATTTGATTATTTGTTCTTATTTTATGTTTACTCGTTTTTAATAATGCCTTGCATTTATATTAGTTAGGCTAGTTGATTTAGCTGTGGTGTCAAAATTTGAATGGAGAATTGTGAATTTTCACTGACATCTAAAATGTCGTTTTTTATGGCTGGTAAACTTTCGCTTAATTCGAAAGTTTGGTTAATTTTAGGCCCTGCAAGAACCAAGTTGTGCTCCAAATTTGAGGTTAATATCACAAAAATGTATGTTCCTGTGAGGTTTTGTTTAGGCGCTGTACCAAAAATAGCCACCGGGCGACAAACACGCTATTGAAATTGCGCTTTCCTGTCTCAAATTAATACATTTCAGTCACAATATCAGCCACATATTGAGTCTCAGACCTGTCCAACGATATGCGTTTAGTCAAGATTAGAAAACGATTGGACCAGTAAACAAAATGGTGTCAAAGTGAAACAGGACACCGCCCACTAGGGGGAGGAGCCTGCTAAAATGTATTAAAGTACCGTTTCCATGATAACATGGAGTGTTTGGGCTTTCAAATACCGAATTTTTTATGATTAGGGGGAAAATGAATCAATTAATTGAACAAATGCTGGTATAAACTCACTGTGATGGGGAAATATTCCCGAAAATACGTCCACATGCGCCAACTTCTGACCCACTGTGACCGCCGACCTCCACATGAGGGCGTGTCCCTGTCCAGATACAGCCAACCAGCGTAGAGCGCTCCCAGAATCCACCAATCGCTGAGACACAAGAGCACAAACGCAGCCAGACAGACCTGAGCTAGAGAGAGAGACAGACGTGTGTTTATGATTTATTACAGCCATGCAGTGTGACTGAACTCTAGAGCGATGTGTGTTTATTAGTGTGTTTGTACTCATGTCAAACATTTAGACAGCTCACACACACACACACACACACACACACACTGTTACTAATTTAGCTGTGGACCGACTGACCGCCGGCGCTTTAATGGTTTGTGACTCCAGGTTCAGTTCTGATGCACAGATTCATGTTATTTTGGATGAAAATGTCCATCCCAACATTCAAGGTCAAACTATCAAGAAGTCTGGCATATATTTCAGCCAGATTAAACATTATTTCATAATATTTTTTTTGCATTGTGATGTTATTTTCATGACAATCATGTCTACTGTAATATGAAAAATCTCATTTATAGTTCAATAAATAAAACATTCTTAAGAGCGCATTTCATGACAAATATGCACATTTAACCCCATAAGTGATCAATGATGTAATTAAGACATTTACGTTTTATTCTCAATAAAGCATACATAGAATGTGAAATTGTTTTATATGACTGTAATATGCAAAAATATAATTTTACCCTAACTTAATTTAACTTTTTCAACTTAATTGACTAGTTGTCAAACAATTTCATGCAAAAACTTCTTTAGAAAACACAAAATTATATATTTTTTTCTGTTGACTTTTGGATAAAATATGACGCTTCTGCTTAATATTCACCATATTAGAAAGAGAATGTGTATTTTAAACAAATATCCACTTTAAAATAATTTATTTTTGCATTGTGATGTTATTTTCATGACAATCATGTCTGCTGTAATATGAAAAATATCTAATTTATAGTTAAATAAATAAATAAAACAATTCTTAAGAGCGCATTTCATGACAAATACGCACATTTAACCTCACAAATGATCAATAATGTAATTAGGACATGTACATTTTATTCTCAATAAAGCATATTACAGAAAAAAATATTAACATGGTACATTTTGCATTGTGAAATTGTTTTATATGACTGTAATATGCAAAAATATCATTTTAAACTTAACTTTTTCAACTTAATTGACTAGTTGTCAAACAATGTCATGCAAAACTTGTTTTAAACAGATAGTATTTTCTTTAGGCAATACAAAATTATAATTTTTTTTCTGTTGATTTTGGGATAAAATATATCGCTTATGCTTAATATTCACCATATTAGAAAGAGAATGTGTAATTCTACTTATTTTAAATAAAAAAAAACTTGTATAATACAGACAGTATTTTCTTTAGACAATACAAAATAATAAATGTTTTCTGTTTTTTGGGGGATAAAATATATATTACGCTTCTGCGTAAGATTCGCCATTTTAGAAAGAGAATGTGAATTTTCAACAAATATCCACTTTAAAATAATTTATTTTGCATTGTGAAATCATTTTCATAATAATAGTCTACTGTAATAGCCAAAAAAAGAGCCCAAAATAATCAAAATCTCATTTGCATTACTGTAATGAGAAAAAGAATAATAATAAATAAAAAAAGAGTGAATTATACAACTGTGTATATCATGGTTAAGTCGTGTTATATTAAAAATAAAAGTAAAACATTTTTTGATTTTGGGATGAAATACGACAGAACTGCTTAGAAAAATACAAATATCCCCTTTTACATCATCGTTTTTTTATATAAAATCATGGCTTAAGTTTTTGCTCTACTGACAAACAGAACAAAACAGATAAACAAGATAAAGTAGGAAAAACACGCGTCTTTGCAGATATAAATATGTTTATCATTGTGTCGTCTACAGAACATTATATTATAACTAGATATAAAAAGCGGTTTTAAAAGCTTGAAGTTCGAAATGGTTTTAAAAGCTTGGAGTTTGAAATGGTTTTAAAAGCTTGGAGTTCGAAATGGTTTTAAAAGCTTGACGTTCGAAATGGTTTTAAAAGCTTGAAGTTTGAAATGGTTTTAAAAGCTTGGGGTTTGAAATGGTTTTAAAAGCTTTACGTTCGAAATGGTTTTAAAAGCTTGAAGTTTGAAATGGTTTTAAAAGCTTGACGTTCGAAATGGTTTTAAAAGCTTGATGTTCGAAATGGTTTGAAGAGCTTGACGTTCGAAATGGTTTTAAAAGCTTGACGTTCGAAATGGTTTTAAAAGCTTGGGATTTGAAATGGTTTTAAAAGCTTGACGTTCGAAATGGTTTTAAAAGCTTGGGGTTTGAAATGGTTTTAAAAGCTTGGGATTTGAAATGGTTTTAAAAGCTTGACGTTTGAAACGGTTTGAAAAGCTTGGGGTTTGAAATGGTTTAAGTTTAGATAGATAGATAGATAGATAGATAGATAGATAGATAGATAGATAGATAGATAGATAGATAGATAGATAGATAGATAGATAGATAGATAGATAGATAGATAGATAGATAGATAGATAGATAGATAGATAGATAGATAGGATTAGAAATAGTACATAATGGCAGCTAATGGAGTCTATAATGAGCCTCTCCAACTGTCAAAATTTGAATTTTGTCAGTTAGAGTTTGAATAGTCTTGGCTCATCTGAACAGTTCGTCAATTAAAGTCTATGGGATTTGTCCGAGTTTTAATGAGCATTTTTAGGAAGACCATAAATCGGATCAGTCTGAAAAGATAAAGCAACTCGAGTCAGAACAGACTGAAGGTGTAGTCTGGGTTTAGGTGGAGCAGCAATTCGAAATTTTAGTCTAAGAATAATAATAATAATAAAGTACAATATCAGTAAGTTGGCTTTTTTCAAGGACACTTATGATGGTCTGACAGACACTCACCAAGAGCCAAGAAGCTGAAGACCCACTGCACAACCGCGGCTGTCTGAATGCGCCTGCGCAGAGGAACGCGCAGAGGAGCGAACTCTACCTTCATCTCTGAGGAACCAACCACACACACACACACACACACACACACACACACACACACACACACACACACACACACACACACACACACACACACACACACACACACACACACACACACACACACACACACACACACACACACACACACACGAACTCTCTCACGAAGTCAAACACACCTCATACACACGCAAACATAAACACATTCACTTCAGCTCTCAAAGACGCCTTTTCTTCATCGAAAACTATTTTTCTTGTATTATTCAGGTACGCGAATGTCGGCCAGCGGGCGTCCGGCTAATCTGAATGAGTTTTTACACTTTACTAAACTTTATAGAGCTCGACGCGAGACTCTTCTCCCGTGTTTCTTGTTCTGCGAGCTCACAACTCAGAAATATCCAGTGACGTAGCGACCCAGCCCTCCCACTCTGGGCCAATCAGATCGCTCGGATGACACAAGGATCTGCGCGTGCGCGAGCCTTCTCGGCGCGTTCCTCGTGCGCTCGGGAGAGGGCGGGCGCGCTCACATTAAAGTTTGTTCAGATTTAGCTTTTATAAGGAAAAATAAAGTTATAATATACAAACACCATCGACATAGACTTTGTACTGTAATTATTGTCATAATGTATTGATATTATATTGAAACCGTACTGATAACATATTCAATAAATACAATAATACATATGTTTTGTTTAAACTGTAATGAACCAGCACATTCAAGGAGAAATGGTCAGAATGAAATAAAGCAGGCAAACTCTTGCTAAAAAGATGCACAGGAGCACCATAAACACATACAGTAAATCACTGTTAAATATTAACGCCAGTCCTGTGGGATTTGGCTGTATTTGCTGTGGATGTTTCATCATAATGAGATCAGAGGTCCTCACATTCCCAAGAGCCCAGCGGACTATTGCTGAAGTGGAGAAGAGGTGATCCAAACACATGCTCTATCTATCTATCTATCTATCTATCTATCTATCTATCTATCTATCTATCTATCTATCTATCTATCTATCTATCTATCTATCTATCTATCTATCTATCTATCTATCTATCTATCTATCTATCTACAGGGAGTGCAGAATTATTAGGCACGTTGATTTTCTGATCATATTTTTTTTCCAGGCACATTTGACCAATTCCAAACCACAGTAATCCTAATAACTACTATTGATTTAGTATTTAATAATGTATAAGTGATATATAATTGTTCATGAAGGCTGGAAATGAAAATCACCTTATATTCAGGTGTGCAGAATTATTAGGCATGTTTTCTTTTACAGATAAATTGAGCCAAAAAAAGATTTAACTCAGACTGAAAAGTCAAAAAGTATTAAATGCCCATGAGAAGGATGCAATACTAATGCAATACTAGACATTGCAGTTAAGGCATGACCGTTGGACAGTGAAATGCTCGTTGGGTCAGCAGGGTCAGACAAAAACAGGTGGTGAAGAAAAGACACCTGTTAACTGCAAAAGAATTAAGAATTAAGGTGAAGAATTAAGGGTGAAACCATCAGGAACCCTTTAGTCTCCAGCGCCACCATTTTCCAGAGCTGCAACCTACCTGGAGTCTCCAGAAGTGAAGGTGTCAGGATCTCAGAGACTTCAGTTAGGTAAAGAATCCTAAAAAATGACCCCCACTAGATAAGAATCACAAGCTGAAGTGTTGTAAAATACATGAAGAAGGTTTTTTTATATTTATTCCCTTCCTAACATCCACTGATCCTCGAGAGTTTTCTAGACTGAGGATAGCATTGGAGAACATTCTGCCTGGAGATGCAACCGAGCGATTCAGGTATCAGATTCTCACTGACCATCTTAAGTTGGAGGAAGCACTACTAGTTGCAGACTCGTACAGTAACTCAAGCTTCCCTTTCACAAACACCATGAGAGCCCTCAATAAAATGTATGGCCAGCCTCACCACCTAGCCTTACAACGCATTGCAGAACTGATGGATGGACCGAACATTCGCAGCGGAGATGTGAAAGCTTTTCGCATGTTCGGACTCCAAGTGCGTTCCCTAGTTAGTATGTTGGAACAGCTGGGCCAGAAAGGCAATGTTGAGCTGGAGTGTGGGTGACATGTGTCCAGATTGATGAGCAAACTACCGCATGACCTCAGGTCAAGTTTCAAGAGGTACACACATCCTCATCATGTCACTATCCCTACATTATTAGACTTTGCGGACTGGCTTGAGTACGAGCTTCAAGTTCAAGAGGACCACACTGACTATACCAGTCAGTCTAAAGTTTCGTCAGTGCAGAGAAGGGAGGTGAGGAGAGATTCTAGGCAACCACGCAAACCTACTACCATCCTCCTTGGTACAGAGAGACCGAAGGCCAGCCCAGCATCACCAGTTCATCCACCAAAACTAGCCGAATCTAAGAGAGAAGGGCTGAACGCTTACTGTCCATTCTGTGACAGCAACAGACATTTCCTGAATGGCTGTGAGAACTTCAAGTTACTCAACAAGGAGCAGAAGGTGGCTTGGATTAAAGGTCAAAATAGATGCTGGCGCTGTGGGCGGGGTCATCACGATGCAAATTGCACACTGAAAGCCCTCTGTCCATCTTGTAATAGGAAGCATCTGCAAGCACTACATGATGTAAATGACCAAAGTAGAGCCACCGAAGAATCAGTTCCAGCCAGTGCAGTCTTGTATGTGGATCGTCCAACTTGTGACAACAAAATTCTGCTGAAGGTGACTAAAGTTAATCTGCAAAATGGCAACAAATCCATGGAGGCATATGCCATTCTCGATGATGGGTCAGAGCGGACCATTATCCTACACGAAGCAGTGCAGAAGTTGAATCTTAAGGGACAGCCAGAGGATTTGGTTCTACGTACAGTCAGGCAAGATACACAGACCATTCATGAGGCGGCTGTGACATTCACTGTGTCCTCAGTGGCTAACCCTCGTAACTACAGCATTTTTACAAAGTGAAACCAGTAGTTCTCATTGGCTCTGACTGCCCTCACCTCATCACACCCATCGAACCAGTTAGACTAGGTCCACCTGGTGGCCCTGCTGCTGTGAGAACACGTCTAGGATGGACACTACAAGGACCAGCACAAGAGGTGACCAGCAGACTTTCCCCACAGCAATGTCTCTTTACCAGTTTACGGCCCAGTACTGACATTTATGCGAATGTAGAGAAACTGTGGAAAATGGACATTCTTCCATACCGAAACGAGAAGGTACTGACAAGGTCAAGACAAGACCAAGAGTCCATCCAACTTCTCCAGGACAAAACTGTGAGAGTGGATGTTAATGGAATCCAGCGTTATGCTACCCCACTTCTACGTGCCGAAGGTATGCCATGTCTACATGCACCCAAAGAAGCTGTTCTGCCGCAATTAAGGGGGATGGAGAATCGGCTTAACAAGAATCCTGATCAAGCAGGGGCCTGCCAAGAAGAGATAGTCAGGTTACAGCAAGCTGGCTATATCACAAAACTCACTCCTGAACAGGTGAACCATTCCAAAGAGAGCTGGTACATTCCACATCATCTGGTGGAACATAATGGAAAGAAAAGGGTTGTCTTCAACTTTTCTTTTGCTTACCAAGGCCACAACATGAACGAGTACTTGCTCCCAGGTCCACCACTCAGCCCTTCTCTTCTGTCAGTTCTTCTGCGATTTCGAGAACATTCAATCGCTGTTAGTAGTGACATTCGTGGGATGTTCCACCAGGTACTCCTTTTGCCAGAAGACAAACCACTACTGAGATTCATTTGGAGAAATCTTCAGAAAGACAAGGCACCAGAGGTGTATGAATGGCAAGTACTTCCTTTTGGAACAACGTGTAGTCCTTGCTGTGCAACGTTCGCTTTACAGAAGCACGTCTTGGATCACAGTGAGTCTGAAGACACACAGTTCTCAGTAGAGAAATCTTTCTACGTTGACAACTGCCTTCAAAGCTTTGCCACCAGTGAGACCGCAAAAGACCTTGTTGACAGACTCCGCAGACTCTTAAGTTCAGGAGGCTTTGACCTAAGACAGTGGGCGAGCAATGATCCATCAGTCATCAGCCACCTGCCAGCGGATGCTCGATCTCAAAGCAGTATCCAGTGGCTCAGCGAAGGTCATCAAGACGCACAGGAGTCAACTCTTGGATTACATTGGCATTGCTCATCAGATACTCTCTCGTATAAGCAGCGTCGGACAGACCACCCACTTCCAACAATGCGGAGTATATACCATATCCTCGCTAGCCAATATGACCCCATTGGATATATTGTGCCATTCACATGGGGGCCAAGGTGATTGTACAGAGGTTATGGGACAAGAAAAGAGAGTGGGATGATCCCCGACTGCCTGAGGAACTGATGAACTTGTGGAAATCTTGGGAGAGTGAGCTGGATGGTTTGCAGCAACTTGGTTTGCAGAGGTGTTACTGCAGTAAAGAACTGGATAACCCCACCAGCATTAGGCAGATCCACATTTTCTGCGATGCTTCAGAGCGAGCCTACGGTTCTGTGGCCTATATACGCACTGAAAACCCTGAAGGTAAAGTGGAAGTAGCCTTTGTCACTGCTAGATCTCGGGTGGCCCCGAAAAAACAGCAAACCATTCCACGGTTGGAGTTATGTGCAGCACTCACAGGAGCACAACTCGCGAAAGTTCTGAAGACAGAGCTGACTTTGCCCATCCACAGTGTCACTCTGTGGTCTGACTCCACAACTGTTCTTACCTGGCTGCTGTCACACTCCTGTCGTTTTAAAGTGTTTGTAGGCACCAGAGTGGCAGAAATCCAGGAACTTACAGAGTCTGATAATTGGAGGTACGTGCCATCAAAGGAGAACCCCGCAGATGACATCACCAAGGGAAAATCCCTCTGTGACATAGGCCAGGAAAGCAGATGGTACAAAGGGCCAAAATTTCTCGGACAAGCAACTGAACATTGGCCAGAGATGCCACCGTTCACAACCCCTGACCAAGACCGTGAACGGAGAAAGCCAATCTTCTGTGGTCTATCAATCTCCTCCCCACCCACTCCCGATCCACAGAAGTACCGTACACTTTCAGAGTTACTGAAGGCTTACATACAGCATGTCAATAGGGCGGCCACTGATATCCCAACAGCAGATGACTACAAAGAGGCAGAACTTGCAGTCCTTCGTCAAAGCCAAGCTGAATCATTTCCAGAGGAACTGTCCTACCTCAGTATGGGGCGCCGTTTGTAAAGCGACTCACGCTGAAAATAACAGCAACATTTTGACACATTTAGCTTCAAACAATGTTTAAAAAACTGGTATGAATTTTTGGCGGTCACTTTTTTAGCACATTTACAACAATATTTATCAACTTAGAGATATTTTAAATAGTTAAATCTAAATGTTAAATCTAAATCTAAATGTTAAATCTAAATCTAAATGTTAAATCTAAATCTAAATGCTAAATCTAAATCTAAATGTTAAATCTAAATCTAAATGTTAAATCTAAATCTAAATGTTGAATCTAAATCTAAATGCTAAATCTAAATGTTAAATCTAAACGTTAAATCTAAATGTTACATCTAAATCTAAATGTAAAATCTAAATGTTAAATCTAAATGTTAAATCTAAATACAAAATCTAAATCTAAATGTTAAATCTAAATGTTAAATATAAATGTTGAATCTAAATGTTTCGGGTGAAACTAAATATTTAACTAATATGCAAATTCAGAATGCAGATAACCGGTTTTAACATTTAGATTTAACAATTAGATTTTACATTTATATTTAGATGTAACATTTAGATTTAACGTTTAGATTTAACATTTAGATTTAGCATTTAGATTTAGATTTAACATTTAGATTTAGATTTAACATTTAGATTTAGATTTAACATTTAGATTTAGCATTTAGATTTAGATTTAACATTTAGATTTAACATTTAGATTTAGATTTAACATTTAGATTTAGATTTAACATTTAGATATAACATTTAGATTTAGATTTAACATTTAGATTTAGATTTAACATTTAGATTTAACAATTAACATTTAGATTTAACATTTAACATTTAGATTTAACTATTTAAAATATCTCTAAGTTGACAAATATTGTTGTAAATGTGCTAAAAAAGTGACCGCCAAAAATTCATACCAGTTTTTTAAACATTGTTTGAAGCTAAATGTGTCAAAATGTTGCTGTTATTTTCAGCGTGAGCCGCTTTACAAACGGCGCCCCATACCTCAGAGCAGGTAAAGCCTTGCCAAAGAATAGTCGTTTGCTGTGCTTAGCCCCTGAATTCGATGAAGACACCAAACTCGTACGTGTGGGTGGTCGCCTCCGTCAGATCAGCCAGCTAGAGGAGGATACTATACATCCTATTGTCCTTGATTCGTGTAACCCAATCACCAAACTAATAATCAAAGACCAGGATGATCGGTTACATCACACAGGACCAGATAGGGTGTTTGCTGAACTTCGGCGGAGATACTGGGTGATACGGGGACGAGCCGCGGTCAGAAACCACCAACGACAATGTACTGAGTGTCAGAGATGGCGGGGACAACCACATCCACCCAGAATGGCGGACCTCCCACCCGCCAGATTAAGGATCCATCAACCTGTGTTCTACTCAACAGGTGTGGATTGCTTTGGACCTTACACCATAAAGGTGGGACGCAGGAATGAAAAAAGATGGGGAATCATCTTCAAGTGCATGACTTCCCGTGCAGTCCATATTGACATACTCACCAGCATGGACACTGACTCCTTCTTAATGGCTTTACGACGATTCATCTCCAGACGTGGTAAACCCTTTGAGCTTCAGGCAGACCAAGGTACCAACTTTAAAGGAGGAGAAAGGGAACTGAAAGAGTCATTCATCGCCCTTCAACCTGAGCTCCAATCCCAACTCGCCAGCCAAAAGATCAAATTCATCTTCAATCCACCCAGTTCACCTCACTTCGGTGGATGTTGGGAGAGAGAAATACGTTCTTTAAAGGCTGCACTTAACGTCACCATTGGCAGCCAGACGGTTACAGAAGAAGTGCTGAGGACAGTCTTCATAGAAATAGAAGGAATTCTCAACTCCAAACCCATTGGCTACACCTCTTCGGACGTTGCAGATCCAGATCCAGTGACTCCCAACATCTTGTTGATGGGGCGGCGAGATGCCTCATTACCGCAAGTGGTATATCAAGACTCTGAACTCCTGAGCCGTAAGAGATGGAGACACAGCCAGCTTTTGGCTGACCACTTTTGGAGGCACTTTATTCGACACTACCTACCCAACCTCCAGATCAGACAGAAGTGGAAGACTGAGGAAACTGACCTGCAGGTCGGTGACACAGTCATGATTGTGGACCAGCAACTGGCCCGTGCTCTTTGGCCTGTAGGGAGAATTGTTCAGGTCTTTCCTGGGCCGGACAAGAGAGTCAGATCTGCGGAAATACAGGTTAAAGACAAAATTTTCACCCAACCTGTAGCCAAGATTATTTGCCTGCCCCCTCTGACTAGCTCTAAATTCCCTAAGGTAGCAAAGACACTTTTAGTTCGCAAATTCACACTGTGAATTTGGGGGCGGCTGTAGAAAGTGCCTCCCTTTGATAGATGGACTCTCCCAGTCACCCCTGTCATTCAGTGAGAAATGGACTATTCCCAAACTTTCCACAGGAGTTCGCGAAGTAACGGAGAAGAGAGCAGACGGATGATAAGGAGAATAAGAGATCGGCTGAAGATTGTATATAGTTTTGAGTAAATAGTGTATTAGTCCAAATCGGAGGAGTTCTTATCGATAGTGCGTGTGCGTGCATCACACCAACCACACATCTATGCACAGTCAATAAAACCAAAGATTTGGATTATACCCTGAGTGAGACATCATTGTTCTGACCGGACAAACTGTAGCCTTCAACCAAACCCGAACTAGAAATTAGAGTAAAGACTCACAAGATTTTTTCAGTATAGTTCAAAACGCTACTAGAGTAATTGTACTGTAATTTTACTTTAATATACTACAATTTACTGTAATATCTTTACTATAGTATAGTTCAAAACACTAGTATTTACTAGAGTAATTTTACTGTAATTTTACTATAATATACTACAATTTACTTTAATATCTTTACTATAGTATGGTTCAAAACACTAGTATTTACTAGAGTAATTTTACTGTAATTTTACTATAATATACTATAATATACTACAATTTACTGTAGTATCTTTACTATAGTATGGTTCAAAAACACTATAGTATTTACTAGAGTAATTTTACTGTAATTTTACTATAATATACTACAATTTACTTTAATATCTTTACTATAGTATGGTTCAAAACACTATAGTATTTACTAGAGTAATTTTACTGTAATTTTACTATAATATACTATAGTATATTTTCATTTTGCCTGTATCCACTTATTTGTCCTTAAACGCTCGTTTTTTGGGTCAATAGCTTATAAAAACGTCTGTGTTTTTGGTTGTGTGTGTTGTTTAGCTTGTTTGCTGTACACTTTGTCACATATCAGCTTTTAGACATTGTTCAGTTTTTTGTTATAAGTCAAAAAATGTCATGAGGCGCTTCACGCAATACAAAGTCAATGGAGATCGTTTGATTGCTTCCCCCCGGTGGGCGTGGCCTTCAGATTATGACGCGTGTCGCTCTGTCTCTATTGGCTGCAGAACTGCTGATGGAGAGTTGTGTGTGTGTGTGTGTGTGTGTGTGTGTGTGTGTGAGATGGGGGAGGGTGGAGGATTGTGAAGCTTCTGTTCCGCAGAAGATGGGGGGTGTGGGTGCGGGTGGAGGGGGGGGGGGGGGGGGGGGGGTGAGGTTTTACCGGGTGCGCGTGCGCTCTGCGCGTTTTTACCGCAGTATCTCTGGATTAGTGCGCGCGCTGCGGCACTCCGCTCGGTTCCAAACGGTGAAGAGCGAGAAAACCCGCCCCGACCGACCCGCGAAACATATCAAAATAAAACACAACGTCCGCTCGCATCCGCTCAGCACGAGCCGTTCCATCGCGTTTATTCTAAGCGGTTATAAACGCAGCGCGCGCCTGAGAATCTACCGGAGACATGGCCAAAGAGGACGAGAAGAAGGAATCCGGGGACTGGAAGGAGTTCTTCTGGAACCCGCGGACGCACGAGCTGCTCGGTAGAACGGCGAGCAGTTGGGGTGAGTGTCCGCCGGTGTGAGTGTTATATAAGCCGGTGAATATAACGGGTCGGTGTGTGCCGTGTTATTCCAGTGATGCCCTGATGCGCGAGCGCAGCCGCCGGTATTTCATTCATTTCAACCTTTTTTTTTACCGGGACGTGTTGCGCAATGCGTCTGCTGGGCAACCGTGTGTGTGTGTGTGTGAATGCAGCAGGCCCTAATGTATTAAAGGACAATCTGACGATGCTGCTGTTGCGCGCTCTCGGGTGTGTGTGTGTGCGCGCGCGCGCTCCTCCGTGCGCGTTAAAGGTCAACGGGTGCAAAGACAGAGATGAACGCGATTGTGTGCATCTATCATCACATATCACACACACACACACACACACACACACACAGCCAATCATTCCGATCGCTAATCGATCAGCGGCAGATGGAGCGCGCGCGCAAGGTTATTCGGCGAGTGTCCTCGGCTTGCTCGCGCGCGCTCACGTGACGCGACATCCGGAGCATCAGCGGTTATATAACGATATACAGAACATGCACACACATGCATATTTATCTGTGCATCCTCACTGGCCGTCACGAGCTCGCTTTCGTTTGTGTGTGTGTGTGTGTGTTTTAATATGCGCGTGCGTGTTGTAGTAATTCATGCATTAATAATCACTTTAATGCAGATGTTGTCTGGTGAATGCCTTTAGCTGAGTCACTGACAGCATGAGTGTTTGTGTGTGTGTGTGTGTGTGTGTGTTGCACAAAGAGAGAAACACACACACACACACACGACGTGTCTCGCGTGAGCGTTTATTAATAAATGAAGATGATTGCTCATATAGCACTGAGAGAAATGAGCTGTCATATTCCTTCCAGTAATAAAGGCCAAATGTGCGAATTCATATAGCCACACATCTGGATGATTTCCACACATCTGGATGATTTCCACACACAAACTGATGGAAAATCATAATTACACTCCACTATCCGTTAATTAATCCACATTCAAAGCAACCAATCACATTCTGCTAATACAAACAGACCAGATCAAATGTGTGTGTGTGTGTGTGTTTAACCTACATTGTGCGGATTAAGATAGTAAACCCTCAAATGTTTGACCATGGGGGGGGGGGGGGGGGGGGCATCTTATAACTAGAATATACAGTTTGTACAGTATAAAAATCATTATGTCTATGGAATGTCCTCATAATGACATAAACAATGTGTGTGTGTCATATTATGTCAGGCTTTTTATATGTGTTGCGGCCTCTGATTGGCCGAGAGCACTGATGACATCAGTGGGCAGAGCAGCCAATGAGAGAAGACGACTCTAATCTGACTCCCATCCCCCACTCACAGAGAGAGAGAGAGAGAGAGAGAGAGAGAGAGAGAGAGAGAGAGAGAGAGAGACTGATGGGGTGACATATAAGACAAAGATCTAAAACAGACAGAAATAAATGCTAGAAAAATTAAAGAGAGAGAGCAGATAAGAGAATGAGTAGAATAGGTAGAGAGAGAGAGAGAGAGAGAGAGAGAGAGAGAGGTTTTACTGTAAGAGGATTTACCGGCTCTCAGTCTGTCCTGATATTTGCTCAGTGATGGAGGGATGAGGCGCAGATGACATGAAGATGGAGGGAGCGGAGGGGAATGTAGGTCACACACACACACACACACAGCAGACATTACCACTGCTCGTCTGCATATCACACTCCGCTCCGGATGCTGGATTCTGATTGGTCAGGACAGGCTGTGTTTGTGTTTGTGTGGTGATGCTGGTCTTTACACCTGTGTGACTGTGAAGAGAACTGACTTTTATATTCTGAACTAATATCAGTGTAAATGCAGCGCGTCTATCTATCTGTCTGTCTGTCTGTCTGTCTGTCTGTCTGTCTGTCTCTCTGTCTGTCTGTCTGTCTGTCTGTCTGTCTGTCTGTCTGTCTGTCTGTCTATCTGTCTGTCTATCTGTCTATCACTCTGTCTATCACTCTGTCTATTCGTCTATCTGTCTATCTCTCTGTCTGTCTGTCTGTCTGTCTGTCTGTCTGTCCGTCTATCTGTCTGTCTATCTGTCTATCTGTCTATCTGTCTATCTGTCTGTCTATCTGTCTATCACTCTGTCTATCACTCTGTCTATTCGTCTGTCTGTCTATTTTGCACTTGTATGTATATTCCCATTAAAAATCTTTACAAAAAACAGAAGAAAAAGAAAGGACCATTATTATCTTAATGATTAAGTTTCATCATATAGTTGATACTTTTAAACTCTGTGGCAAGAAAACAAAAATCGGTAAATAAATATCTGGTTCAGTCATGAAACTCTCGAGGACGCAGAACTGACCGGCTCTTTACATGCAATCTGCAGGCGATGGCATCCCGAGCCGTGATCCATATATCACACAGGGCAGAAAACACAGGAAAAAAGGCTGATCCACCAATCTGGCATAACATTATGACCAGGTGAAGTGAATAACGCTGATGATCACTGTTAGTGGGTAGGATATATTAGGCAGCAAGTGAACATTTTGTCCTCAGAGTTGATGTGTTAGAAGCAGGAAAAATGGACAAGCGTAAGGATTTGAGTGAGTTTCACAAGGGCCAGATTGTGACGGCTAGAGGACTGGGTCAGAGCGTCAGTGGAGAACCGGCTACAGGGTTATGGAGGACCAGTGGAGAACCGGCCACAGGGTCATGGAGGACCAGTGGAGAACCGGCCACAGGCTCATGAAGGACCAGTGGAGAACCGGCCACAGGCTCATGAAGGACCAGTGGAGAACCGGCCACAGGGTCATGGAGGACCAGTGGAGAACCGGCCACAGGCTCATGAAGGACCAGTGGAGAACCGGCCACAGGGTCATGGAGGACCAGTGGAGAACCGGCCACAGGGTCATGAAGGACCAGTGGAGAACCGGCCACAGGGTCATGAAGGACCAGTGGAGAACCGGCCACAGGGTCATGGAGGACCAGTGGAGAACCGGCCACAGGGTCATGGAGGACCAGTGGAGAACCGGCCACAGGGTCATGGAGGACCAGTGGAGAACCGGCCACAGGGTCATGAAGGACCAGTGGAGAACCGGCCACAGGGTCATGAAGGACCAGTGGAGAACCGGCCACAGGGTCATGGAGGACCAGTGGAGAACCGGCCACAGGGTCATGGAGGACCAGTGGAGAACCGGCCACAGGGTCATGGAGGACCAGTGGAGAACCGGCCACAGGGTCATGAAGGACCAGTGGAGAACCGGCCACAGGGTCATGGAGGACCAGTGGAGAACCGGCCACAGGGTCATGAAGGACCAGTGGAGAACCGGCCACAGGGTCATGACGGACCAGTGGAGAACCGGCCACAGGGTCATGAAGGACCAGTGGAGAACCGGCCACAGGGTCATGAAGGACAAGTGGAAAACCAGCCACAGGGTCATGAAGGACCAGTGGAGAACCGGCCACAGGGTCATGGAGGACCAGTGGAGAACCGGCCACAGGGTCATGAAGGACCAGTGGAGAACCGGCCACAGGGTCATGGAGGACCAGTGGAAAACCAGCCACAGGGTCATGAAGGACTAGTGGAGAACCGGCCACAGGGTCATGGAGGACCAGTGGAGAACCGGCCACAGGGTCATGGAGGACCAGTGGAGAACCGGCCACAGGGTCATGACGGACCAGTGGAGAACCGGCCACAGGGTCATGGAGGAACAGTGGAGAACCGGCCACAGGGTCATGAAGGACCAGTGGAGAACCGGCCACAGGGTCATGAAGGACCAGAGAAGAACCTGCCACAGGGTCATGGAGGACCAGTGGAGAACCGGCCACAGGGTCATGAAGGACCAGTGGAGAACCAGCCACAGGGTCATGGAGGACCAGTGGAGAACCGGCCACAGGGTCATGAAGGACCAGTGGAGAACCGGCCACAGGGTCATGACGGACCAGTGGAGAACCAGCCACAGGGTCATGGAGGACCAGTGGAGAACCGGCCACAGGGTCATGAAGGACCAGTGAAGAACCGGCCACAGGGTCATGAAGGACCAGAGAAGAACCGGCCACAGGGTCATGGAGGACCAGTGGAGAACCGGCCACAGGGTCATGAAGGACCAGTGGAGAACCAGCCACAGGGTCATGGAGGACCAGTGGAGAACCGGCCACAGGGTCATGAAGGACCAGTTGAGAATTGGCCACAGGGTCATGAAGGACCAGTGGAGAACCGGCCACAGGGTCATGAAGGACCAGAGAAGAACCGGCCACAGGGTCATGAAGGACCAGTGGAGAACCGGCCACAGGGTCATGGAAGACCAGTGGAGAACCGGCCACAGGGTCATGGAGGACCAGTGGAGAACCGGCCACAGGGTCATGAAGGACCAGTGGAGAACCGGCCACAGGGTCATGGAGGACCAGTGGAGAACCGGCCACAGGGTCATGGAGGACCAGTGAAGAACCGGCCACAGGGTCATGAAGGACCAGTGGAGAACCGGCCACAGGGTCATGAAGGACCAGTGGAGAACCGGCCACAGGGTCATGAAGGACCAGTGGAGAACCGGCCACAGGGTCATGAAGGACCAGTGGAGAACCGGCCACAGGGTCATGAAGGACCAGTTGAGAATTGGCCACAGGGTCATGAAGGACCAGTGGAGAACCGGCCACAGGGTCATGAAGGACCAGTGGAGAACCGGCCACAGGGTCATGAAGGACCAGTGGAGAACCGGCCACAGGGTCATGAAGGACCAGAGAAGAACCGGCCACAGGGTCATGGAGGACCAGTGGAGAACCGGCCACAGGGTCATGAAGGACCATTGGAGAACCGGCCACAGGGTCATGAAGGACCAGTGGAGAACCGGCCACAGGGTCATGAAGTACCAGTGGAGAACCGGCCACAGGGTCATGAAGGACCAGTGGAGAACCGGCCACAGGGTCATGAAGGACCAGTGGAGAACCGGCCACAGGGTCATGAAGGACCAGTTGAGAATTGGCCACAGGGTCATGAAGGACCAGTGGAGAACCGGCCACAGGGTCATGAAGGACCAGTGGAGAACCGGCCACAGGGTCATGAAGGACCAGTGGAGAACCGGCCACAGGGTCATGAAGGACCAGTGGAGAACCGGCCACAGGGTCATGAAGGACCAGTGGAGAACCGGCCACAGGGTCATGAAGGACCAGTGGAGAACCGGCCACAGGGTCATGAAGGACCAGTGGAGAACCGGCCACAGGGTCATGAAGGACCAGTGGAGAACCGGCCACAGGGTCATGAAGGACCAGAGAAGAACCGGCCACAGGGTCATGGAGGACCAGTGGAGAACCGGCCACAGGGTCATGAAGGACCATTGGAGAACCGGCCACAGGGTCATGAAGGACCAGTGGAGAACCGGCCACAGGGTCATGAAGGACCAGTGGAGAACCGGCCACAGGGTCATGAAGGACCAGTGGAGAACCGGCCACAGGGTCATGAAGGACCAGTGGAGAACCGGCCACAGGGTCATGAAGGACCAGTGGAGAACCGGCCACAGGGTCATGAAGGACCAGTGGAGAACCGGCCACAGGGTCATGAAGGACCAGAGAAGAACCGGCCACAGGGTCATGGAGGACCAGTGGAGAACCGGCCACAGGGTCATGGAGGACCAGTGGAGAACCGGCCACAGGGTCATGAAGGACCAGTGGAGAACCGGCCACAGGGTCATGAAGAGTCAGTGGAGAACCGGCCACAGGGTCATGGAGGACCAGTGGAGAACCGGCCACAGGGTCATGGAGGACCAGTGGAGAACCGGCCACAGGGTCATGGAGGACCAGTGAAGAACCGGCCACAGGGTCATGAAGGACCAGTGGAGAACCGGCCACAGGGTCATGGAGGACCAGTGAAGAACCGGCCACAGGGTCATGGAGGACCAGTGGAGAACCGGCCACAGGGTCATGAAGGACCAGTGGAGAACCGGCCACAGGGTCATGGAGGACCAGTGAAGAACCGGCCACAGGGTCATGGAGGACCAGTGGAAAACCAGCCACAGGGTCATGGAGGACCAGTGAAGAACCGCCACAGGGTCATGGAGGACCAGTGAAGAACCGGCCACAGGGTCATGGAGGACCAGTGGAGAACCGGCCACAGGGTCATGGAGGACCAGTGGAAAACCAGTCACAGGGTCATGGAGGACCAGTGAAGAACCGCCACAGGGTCATGGAGGACCAGTGGAGAACCGGCCACAGGGTCATGGAGGACCAGTGAAGAACCGCCACAGGGTCATGGAGGACCAGTGAAGAACCGGCCACAGGGTCATGGAGGACCAGTGAAGAACCGGCCACAGGGTCATGGAGGACCAGTGAAGAACCGGCCACAGGGTCATGGAGGACCAGTGAAGAACCGGCCACAGGGTCATGGAGGACCAGTGAAGAACCGCCACAGGGTCATGGAGGACCAGTGAAGAACCGGCCACAGGGTCATGGAGGACCAGTGGAGAACCGGCCACAGGGTCATGGAGGACCAGTGGAGAATACACAGAGCATCTCAGTTTGTTGTGTATGGGGCGGCACAGCTGTAATCAGGCTCTTTTTCCCTCCATCATAAACGACGAAAAGCAATAAACGCCGTCATTTTCTCTTGCGTCGTGTGAGACGCTTCTGAACTGGAATTAAACCAAATAATTCTAATCACATACTATGACTCAGGCGTTTCAAAACCATCAACATCTGAGATGCTGTGATGCGATTGGTTCACTGGTGAGTCCAGTTATCCAATCACATCTTTTTTGTGATATCAATCTTGTGGGCCAATCTTGGTCCTAAGTAGTATTGAAATAGTACATTGATACTAGTATACTTAAAATTATTCCTTAATACACTAAAAAGCGGGCCAGTTTTGTCCCAAGCAGTATCGAAATAGTACACTTACTAGTATACTACTAGTACATTGATATTAGTATACTTACTACATAAAGTATACTTTAATACACTAAAAAGCGGGCCAGTTTTGTCCCAAGTAGTATTGTAGTAGTACACTTACTAGTATACTACTAGTACATTGCTATTAGGATACTTACTACATAAAGTATACTTAAAAGTCTACTTCTATACACTAAAAAGTGGAAAAATGTTGTCCCAAGTAGCATTTAATAATACAAGTATTATTACAATAGTACACTTACAAGTATACTACTACTAAATTGATACTAGTATACTTAAAAGTATACTTTAATACACAAAAAAAGCAGGACCAGTTTTGTCCCAAGCAGTATCGAAATAATACACTTACAATTTTACTACTAGTTCATTGCTATTAGTATACTTACTACATAAAGTATACTTAAGTCTACTTTTATACACTAAAAAGTGGAAAAATGTTTTCCCAAGTAGCATTTAACAATACAAGTAGTATTAAAATAGTACACTTACAAGTATACAACTACTACATTGATACTAGTATACTTAAAAGTATACCTTTATACACTAAAAAGCTGGCCAGTTTTGTCCCAAGTAGTATCAAAATAGTACACTTACAAGTATACTACTAGTACATTGCTATTAGTATACTTACTACATAAAGTATACTTAAAAGTCTACTTTTATACACTAAAATGTGGAAAAATGTGGTCCCAAGTAGCATTTAACAATACAAGTAGTATTAAAATAGTACACTTACAAGTATACTACTACTACATTGCTATTAGTATACTTACTAAATAAAGTATACTTTATTACACAAAAAAGCGGGCCAGTTTTGTCCCAAGCAGTATCGAAATAGTACACTTACAAGTATACTACTACTACATTGCTATTAGTATACTTACTACATAAAGTATACTTCTTTTATACACAAAAAATTGACCAATTTTGTCCCAAATAGTATCAAAATAGTACACTTACTAGTATACTACTACTACATTGATACTAGTATACTTAAAAGTATACCTTTATACACTAAAAAGCCGGCCAGTTTTGTCCCAAACAGTATCGAAATAGTACACTTAGAATTGTATTACTAGTTCATTGATGTTAGTATGCTTAAAATATATGAGTATATTTTATATGAGTATATGTTACCCATCCTGTTCACAGCGCCCGCTCCAGGGGGGACTCGAACCCGGGTCCATTGGCATGAGAGTCAGACGCTCTAACAGGAGGCTAAAGGCTGCAACCCCTAGCGTCAGTCACTAGAGCGTCTCTTGAGCTCAGAGGAGTGAGGTTTACTCGCACAGTGACTACTAGCTGGCCTCAGTTACACTCACCCCCTAAACCTACTCTGCGTTGTGCTATGTATGTTCGTGGATGGTGGACGTGGACACAGAGGGGTTCGGTATCGTGGCTTGACAATTTATTCTCCTTAAGTACACTTAATAACATGAAATTGAAGTGTACCAGTGTTCGTAAGGGCAACAGTAAACCGGTTGAATCCGTATTTCAGGTTTTTGTGCTTGTGTGTGTGTTGGATTCAAGCGATGGCGTTTGTGATGACCTTCAGAGCAGTGTTAATTTCGTTGACAAATAATTTTCATCAAAAACCTTTTTTCACTGACGAAAAGAGACGATAGCTAAATAAAAACTAGTGTTGGATGACAAAAACGATGACGAAAATCAACGGTCATTTTCATCAACAAATAAAAACGAGATGTAAATGTTAGTGAGGGTGGATTAGGGCAGAGATGGGGTCAGAACTGATGTCCTGTGTCACAGATGAACACATTTGATCTGAACTGATCTAACCTCTGGAAAACACACGATCTACAGGCTCACACACTCCCAATCCAGCTCCAGAGCGGCTCAATCAATCAATAACACACATTTATGACACGCAATTGATTATGAACTAATGCTGGTGAATAATGACAATGTTTACTTTACCATGTTTATATAGTAATGTGTTTTAGACGATTGTAACAATGCATATTTTATCTCCTGAACTTGAATGAGCTCCTGCAACTGCAATAGTAAGGGGCAGACATTTCAAAATAAGAGTCCCGGTGTATTTCCAGCTTGTTTATAATTAAAAGTCACGCATTATATATTCGTTTTTGCTTACACAATAAACTGTATTTAATTTAATTCCCATTTAATTCATAGTCAGGAGGAAAGACCAGTATTTGACACATATTCAATAAAGTATCAGGGTTATAATAGTTCACTAAAACCATTAAAAAAACCTAATTGCTTGAAATTAAACAAATGTTAACTGAAATTAAAAAAATAAACTTATTTTGAAGCTTTAGCTTAACCTGATATGGCCTACTGACTAAAACAGAAATACAGAGTTATAAAAATTATAGAGATGTTTTTAAAAAAGTGAATTGAGCTCTTTCGTGTATTTTTTGGCTGCCTTCACGTGCTATCGGAATTATCGTAAATACGAGTTTCCGAGGTAAAAATTGCACATGAACGCCCTCTGATGTCGTGTTTACCACTGGGAAGTTCGGAAATAATTTTGATACCCCAATTCTTGAGATGGGCGTGTCATAAGCTTTAAACATGGTGGCGGGGAGAACTAGACTAATGTGGCAGGTGTGGTTTTATTGGTTTTTTTAGGTCGTCTTGTCTTGACATTAATGTAGTACATATTTACATGTAAGAGTAATCATATGAAGCGTGTTGTATGTTTGGTACACAGAGAAAATATCCTGCATTTGACTGAAATGACAGAATCAGCAGAAAGCGGACTATCTCTGGAATGTTTATATGGTTGTCGGTGCATGGGAGACTATATATGATGTTGGTTTTAATAAGATTTTCCCAATAAATAGGCAAGAATAACCATGATTCCTGTTCACTCCGACAACAAAGCACTTGAATGCAACAAGCTCGTAATCACGACTTCTAAAGTGGGAATTAGGAAATTTCCGATAACACATGAAGGCAGCATTAATGTCAAAAACAAAATGACAAGTGACAGTCGGTTATGTAATGCTTGAAGGGTTAGTTCACCCAAAAATGTAAATTCTGTCATTAATTCCTCACCCTCATGTGGTTGGACACCCGTCAGTCCTCCGTTCATCTTCAGACACAAATGAAGATATTTTAGTGTAAAGCTGATGCTGAGAAAGGCTTCAGATAGGCCTCCATTGGCATTCAGTACATTTACACTCACAAGACCCAGAAAAGGCGCTTAAAACGTCGTTACAAAGTCCATCTCACCACAGTGACTCTACAATAATCTTACGATGCGACGACAATAGTTTTTGTGCGCAAAAAAAATCTAAATAACACCTTTATCCAGCTTGTTCTTGTCTTCCGTGTGTGTCTCCACGATGCATGCGCGAGAATATGAGCAGATCCGGCGTTCGGGAATCCATGAAATACACACTTAAGTCCGATTTTGAGAACTACGCCGAGACCTAAAGCTCGATCAGTGTAGAATTCAACAGCTGAGATACGCACGTCTTCCTCTGCTTGTAAACAAATCTCTTCTGGGTCATGTGTCCGAACGCCGGATCTGCGTCATATTCTCACGCATGCGTCGTGGAGACACACACGGAAGACAAGAACAAGCTGGATAAAGGTGTTATTTTGATTTTTTTTGCGCACAGAAACTATTGTCGTCGCTTCGTAAGATTATTGTAGAGCCACTGTGGTGAGATGGACTTTGTAACGGCGTTTTTAGAGCCTTTTATGGGTCTTGTGAGTGTAAATGTACTGAATGCCAATGGAGGCCTATCTGAAGCCTTTCTCAGCATCAGCTTTACACTAAAATATCTTCATTTGTGTCTGAAGATGAACGGAGGTCTGACGGGTGTCCAACCACATGAGGCTCAGTCATTAATGACACAATTTTCATTTTTGGGTGAACTAACCCTTTAAATGCTTAATGTATTACAATTGAACTAAACTCATTAGATTTTAGGAGACTAAACCTACTGTAGATTTAAAATCTTATGATATTTAGTCGACTAAAACTAGACTAAAACTAAAAACAATTCAGGTGACTAAAATATGACTAAATCTAAATGGCATTTTAGTCAAAAGACTATGACTAAAACTGAATGAAAATGAGCAGTGCTTGTTCAGAGACTCATGAGCAGCTCTTCTTCTTCTGTCCCGCAGGTCTGATTCTGCTCTTCTATCTCGTCTTCTACACGTTTCTGGCCGGCATGTTCTGCCTCACCATGTATGTGATGCTGCTGACGCTGGACGATTATAAGCCCACTTGGCAGGACCGCCTGGCTACACCAGGTACAAATTCACTATAAAACACACACACACACGCAAACAGAGGCCATCACCTTCACACACACAGTCATGCAACTTGTGTGTGTGTGTGTGTTTGTAGGCATGATGATTCGGCCTAAAGGAGAGGCTCTAGAAATCATTTATAATGTGGACAAGACAGAGAGCTGGGACTCATACGTTCAGGCCCTGGACAACTTCCTTGCACGTGAGTAAAGAGTGTGTGTTTTATTATCATTTACAGGGCAGTTTTATTAAAGCTACACTGTGTGATATTTTCCCCCATCTAGTGGTGAAAAGGTATATGACCATCCAGTGAATATTAGTTTCTGTTCCTCTCAATTCCGATTTCGTTTTAACTCCTACGGTGGCCGATTTAGTCCAAGATTAACATGGCTTCCAGTTCGACCTCGTCCACATTCGACACGGTGAAAGGCGAAGCTTGAATTTACGGGAATGTCCCTCTTTGGCTAATGTACTTTCAAGATGGAGGGGCAACATGGCGACCCGCATTCGAACCCTCACCCGTATGTATTTTCAATGGCATATCATAAACTTACGAGAATACTTTATTACTTGAAAGAAGTAAATATACATTAATGAGCACATATATTTTTGAAAGAACTAAGTGTTTTTAGCTAAGAATAAACTAAAAAAGTTACACAGTGTAGCTTTAATATACTATTATGTTTTTTCTTAATATTTTGAATTAGCTTTTATTTTATATTTTCAGTTTTAATTTGAATATTATATATATATATATATATATATATATAATGTGCTTTGGTCATTTTTATTAGTTTTTGTTCTTTTAAATATACTTTTGATGTTTGATTTATTACTGTTTCAGTTTTTTTTATTTCTTGTTAGTAATTTTTATTTCTTATTTTAGTTTAACGCCAAGTAAACATTTCTAATTTTCATTTATTTGAAGATTTTCATTATATTTTATTTTATTTCAGCTTAATTTCAATTGTTTTAAATTGTTTTAATGAACAGAATATGCCTGCTACATTTTTTTAAAGCTTATTTATTTTATTAATATTTTGAATTAGCTTTTATATATATTTTTTTCATTAGCTTTTATTATTTAAAAAAATATATTATTTAGGTTTAATTCATGTTCATTTCATTTTTAGTTTTTATTTATTTCCGGTTATTAATTTTAGTGCTTCAACTTTTATTATTTTCGTAAGTTTTAGTTTTTCATCTAATATTTGGTAATTTTTATTAGTTTTTGTTCTTTTAAATATACTTTTGAGGTTTGATTTATTATTATTTCATTTTTTTTATTCTCGTTAGTAATTTTTATTACTTATTTTAGTTTAACGCCAAGTAAACATTTCTAATTTTCATTTATTTGAAGATTTTCATTATATTTAATTTAATTTTATTCCAGCTTAATTTCATTTTTTTTAAATAGTTTTAATTAACAGAAATATGCCTGCTATGTTTTTTTTAAAGCGTATTTATTTTATTAATATTTTGAATTAGCTTTTTTTTATATATATATTTTTTAATATTTTCTTTTGGCATTTTCATTAGTTTTTATTATTTAAAAAAATATTATTTAGGTTTAATTCATGTTCATTTCATTTTTAGTTTTTATTTATTTCCAGTTATTAATTTTAGTGCTTCAACTTTTGTTATTTTCGTAAGTTTTCGTTTTTTCATCTAATATTTATATTTATATTTTATTTCAGTTTTATTTCAATTAACAGAAATGTTTTTTTTAATATTCTTAGTTAACGACATTAAGCCTGCAACATTATTTATATACCAGTTTTTAATAATATTTTGAATTAACTTTTATTTTAATATTTTCTGTTTTTGTTATAATTTTAGTTTCGTTTTTTGTTATTATGTTGTACTTTTGTCATTTTTATTCAGTCGTTTTTGTTCTTTTTAAATATTACTATTTATGTTTAATTCGTTTTTATATTTCAATTATTTCCGTTTCAACTTTAATTTATTTCAGTTCTAATTTTAGTTTAGTTTTCTATTATCTCATATTCTAATTTTTAAGTTGATATAATATTTATAGTTTATGTTATTTCATCTTTATTTAAGTAATATAGTTAATGTCCGCCCACAGAAGCGCCTGTGGGAAAGTTGTGAGATTTGGCACACGTTTAGAGGACCGTCTGAACATTATTCACACTGATTTTAGAGTCTCTAACTCAAGCCCTCTAGCGCCACCAACTGTCTGAAATTTCACTTACGTTTATGCTAATAACTTTGAACCGTAAAAATTCCCTTTTCCTCAAATTCCTTGGCTCAAGATGATTCGATTGATGTTATTTTCAACCTCGTCCTATAGGCCGTTGCTCCAATTTTCAAATTTTTTTTTTTAAATTTTGAAAAGTTGATTCGTCGAACCGTTGTCAATGTGAAAGAATTCACACGTCAAAATGGATTTGAGGCTATACCTCTAGAACACTGTAGCGTATCTTGACCAAACTTGGTGTGTGTTATGTTAACCATGACCTGAGGATACCTGCACAGTTTCGGCACAGTGCCACCTAGTGGTCAGGAGATATGAAACATTTAAATTTTTGCTAAAAACTTCTGAAGGGTTTGGTCAAAATTCACAAAACTGGTCTCTTTAGATTCGGTGCAGAATGCCGAGTCGAACGATACCAAATTCTCCCATATCGGCCACCATTTTAGGTGTCGGCTACTTCAAATTTTGTTGTAAAATGTTATATTAAACTCAGTATTTGTCTTCGACACCAAGCCCTGAAGGTACTCAAAAAGTTTCATGACAGCACCACCTTGTGGTCAAAAGTTGAAATGTCCAAAAATGCTAATTAGTCAAATGTAATGAAACTGATCTTGGGTCTTTACCCAAGTAAATTATACTAATTTTGCCATAGTAAGCCAAACCTTCTGTCCGCCATTTTGATTTTCTTTAAAACACTTTTTTCGAACCGTTTGTCCAATTCTCACCAAAATTTTATCAGATTGGTCAGATGTTCTGATTGGTCTACTCTGCTCTGATTGGTCAGATGGCCCAGTCTGTTCTGATTGGTCTACTCTGCTCTGATTGGTCAGATGGCCCAGTCTGTTCGGATTGGTCTATTCTGCTCTGATTGGTCAGGTGGCCCAGTCTGTTCTGATTGGTCTACTCTGCTCTGATTGGTCAGATGGCCCAGTCTGTTCTGATTGGTCTACTCTGCTCTGATTGGTCAGATGGCCCAGTCTGTTCTGATTGGTCTACTCTGCTCTGATTGGTCAGATGGCCCAGTCTGTTCTGATTGGTCTACTCTGCTCTGATTGGTCAGGTGGCCCAGTCTGTTCTGATTGGTCTACTCTGCTCTGATTGGTCAGATGGCCCAGTCTGTTCTGATTGGTCTATTCTGCTCTGATTGGTCAGATGGCCCAGTCTGTTCGGATTGGTCTATTCTGCTCTGATTGGTCAGATGGCCCAGTCTGTTCTGATTGGTCTATTCTGCTCTGATTGGTCAGGTGGCCCAGTCTGTTCGGATTGGTCTACTCTGCTCTGATTGGTCAGATGGCCCAGTCTGTTCGGATTGGTCTATTCTGCTCTGATTGGTCAGGTGGCCCAGTCTGTTCTGATTGGTCTACTCTGCTCAGAAGTCCCCGTCGCGATTACCCAAGTAAATGATACTAATTTTGCCATAGTAAACCGAACCTTCTGTCCGCCATTTTGATTTTCTTTAAAACACACTTTTTCGAACTCCTCCTCAACCGTTTGTCCAATTTTCACCAAAATAGAATCGTATCATCTTCTGACCATGCTGGCAAAAACTAATGGATTTTGTGTCAATAGACGAAACTATTTTGGTATATCACGCCAACAAATTTGATGGCACGATGCCAAAGCGATCATCATCTCTGCAATGCTTTGACATATTGACACCAAACTTTGCACGTGTCATTGTCACCTCACTCTGACCACACCACATCAATCTGGTCACAGCACCACCTACTGGTCGAAAGTAATAAACCATGAAATCACATTACTAGTGTCTGTATTTATGAATTTTTCAACCATTTCAGTTCATGTTAGTTAATACTGTAAAAGTGTTTCCGATGTTTTTAATCATTTCAGTTAGCGATAATAAGCCTGCTACAGGAACAGCAGTAAAGAAAGCTTGACATTTGGTCTGTTTGTGCCTCCGCCTGTTTTCCCGCAGCCTATAATAACTCTCAGCAGGTGATGAACAACGACGCCTGCACCCCAGATGAGTACTTCATTCAGGATGACAGCGGAGACGTGCGCAACAATCCCAAACGCGCGTGCCAGTTTAACCGCACCGTGCTGGAGGACTGTGCCGGACTCACCGACCGCACGTACGGATACCAGGACGGCAAACCCTGCGTGCTCATCAAACTCAACCGGGTAACTGGCCAATCACAGCTCTGCACAGGCACACATACTATACATGATTGTATTAGAACCAGGGCTTAAAAATGGAAAAAAATATCAATCGGTTCACTCCGAGCAGAATCGATATTATAGCGTTTCCGTTTTTGCGTTCCTCAATAAACAGTACTGTTTGATTTGAAAAAATACCGGTTAATAACGTTATTTTAATTTAGCCTATACTTTAAACAAATATGTATAAATAGACTTATTTTCATTCAATAATAATATAACGCATGGTAATTAAACTTGAATATTTATTTCATTACATTTTTAAAACCACAACAGAAATACATGCATTAATTACAAAGCATAAACAGCGGACCTGCTTTAATGGAGCGTTAGACAATCGAAAGTGGCTCTTATGCCGAATTCTTTTCAGAAGAGTGATAACATTCTTTGTAACGTTACAAAACTTTTTTTCAACACGACTTGTTTTAAAAATTGCATGAATAAAGAATAAATAAACTGGATAACCATTAATGCACCGTCAACTGGTAATTTCAAAGCAAACACTGCGCAACACGTCCTTGCATCACATAATCAAATTCAGTCAGCTAATAAAGCTTGATCATTTAATGCAATATAGCATACCATTTAATACGAAGCATCAACCGTCTGTAGAAAACATTGAGCTGTATTGGCAATCTGAAAGACTATAGGACAAATGTTTGATAGATGCTAGTAGCCTACTTGGATAGGCTTAAACAAAATCCACAAACTAGCCTAAATCAGACTATTTGAGCTTAAAGTCCGTACTGCTTATTTAAACGTACGAAAAGAATGTCCTCCAATACCTGCGCTTTCATTGTACACCTCAGCGGGGAAAGAAATGTACTTGAGGCATGAAAATGCGCGCTCATACTGACTTGCGTTCCCGGTAGATTCACAGATGATGGTGCGCGGGCATTATTTTCACTCACGCTTGATCCGTCAACGTCACATGCTGAACTACTCAATTCATGATTGGTCACTGCCAAATTAAAATATTAAAGAGAACGATAAAATAACGTTATTAACCGGTTAATGGTCATTTCAAATTAACGTTTCTGTTCAGAACGATTCAAATTGATTTTGATTTTGTTTTTGTTCCTCTTAAAATTTCGTTCGTTTCCGGTTTTCGTTTTCGTTCCTGGTTTTCGTTATTGTTCCTTGAACCGGTTCGGAGCCCTGAGAGAACATTGATATATGTTACATTGGTTATGACGTAATGAAACCTCATTTATTGAAATCGTGTGACGGGCAGTTTGATACGCGCTTCGAACCACGAGTTAAAGGAAATGATTAGCAAAGGTTTCGAGGCTTCAGGAAGTTTCAGCGTTTCAAAAGCTCAGCTATTTTTGTTAAAGTGCCCCTATTATGCAATTTTAAAGGTTCTTAGTGTAGGACCGCATGAATTCGCTCCAAGGATCGGTAGCGAACCGCGGTGAAGGCCGCACGCGTTCAGTGTCTCAGCTGGAAGAATGGATTTGATTATAATATTCTTTATCTGACTCCATTTATCATAGTTGTCGCATTTAGAAGAGAATCCCAACCGGTTGTTTGGTCATCTATATTTGATAGTTAATCATACATCTGATCTTTCCGTTTTAACCCTTTGTTACAATTATACCGTTCCACATTGGAGATAGTTAATAATTACAGATTAATTCAGAAAGGATCAAAATGTAACAATTTATTAACAATCAAGTAAATGTAAAATGTCAATTACATCATACAGTAGACATAAACCTCTTCTAAAAGGAAACACAAATTCTGGTTATGGTTACACTTAAAATAGTTTCAAATAAATGTAAAACATAAACCCTTAATTATGCTCTGTAGGCCTCAGATTACTCAGATTGGTCAAACGGCCCAGTCTGTCGTGATTGGTCAACTCTACTCAGATTGGTCAAACGGCCCAGTCTGTCGTGATTGGTCAACTCTACTCAGATTGGTCAAACGGCCCAGTCTGTCGTGATTGGTCAACTCTACTCAGATTGGTCAGATGGCCCAGTCTGTTGTGATTGGTCAACTCTACTCAAATTGGTCAAACGGCCCAGTCTGTCGTGATTGGTCAACTCTACTCAGATTGGTCAAACGGCCCAGTCTGTCGTGATTGGTCAACTCTACTCAGATTGGTCAGATGGCCCAGTCTTATGTGATTGGTCAACTCTACTCAAATTGGTCAAACGGCCCAGTCTTATGTGATTGGTCAACTCTGCTCTGATTGGTCAGATGGCCCAGTCTGTTGTGATTGGTCAACTCTACTCAAATTGGTCAAACGGCCCAGTCTGTCGTGATTGGTCAACTCTACTCAAATTGGTCAAACGGCCCAGTCTGTCGTGATTGGTCAACTCTACTCAGATTGGTCAGATGGCCCAGTCTGTTGTGATTGGTCAACTCTACTCAGATTGGTCAAACGGCCCAGTCTGTTGTGATTGGTCAACTCTACTCAAATTGGTCAAACGGCCCAGTCTGTTGTGATTGGTCAACTCTACTCAAATTGGTCAAACGGCCCAGTCTGTCGTGATTGGTCAACTCTACTCAAA
>JARQWZ010005888.1:0-65020 GCA_033150135.1 Gobio occitaniae | reverse complement strand
TTAATATACGTTTTTAATCCATTATCCATTTTTACTCATTTCACTGTTTCATTCATTGAAATCATTTTATATTATTTGTCCATTACTGTTTAATATTATGTTGTGTACTGTGTTGTCTTCACAAACAAGTTAGGGATAAATGGAGACATTCCAATGTTTTTAATGCCACATTATTTGTGAAGCATTTTTCATTGCTTTGGTATAATAATAATAATAATAATAATAATAATAATAATAATAATAATAATAATAATAATAATAATTTTGTGCTAGCCAGATGTTTGACTGACCATTGAAAAAATCTGAACTAAAATGTGTTAGTCTCTTGCTTTCTGCTCTTCCCCATGGCTTACTCTGTCTGCCTCTTAGGCTGATAGATGGCTGTTATTACAGTTTGGATATCAGACAAAAATACAGCGACGTTACTTATTTGGGTATCAGACGAGACTTGCTGTTGACTAGTTTTGAGTACCAGACAAACATCCTCAAACAACTTTTGGGCAATTAAATTTTCCTCTCGATCATACTTGCATATCTACTTTAACTTTATAAATCAGCAAATATCATTTTAGTTTCTGACTTACCTTGAGTCTCAGTACTCACAATAACAGTGAGCATAAGCAGGACACCATACATCTCCATTGTTCATTCAGAGGTGAGTAGAGAAAACACCATATCAAACAGTCCTGGAGTGAATAGTAGGTAGAGCTGTTGATCCCTGGTAATGTAGAAGCCTCCCAATCACAGCATCCAATCAGAAATTGACCCTACCCTGACATCACTGTATCTAGGTAAAATTATGTTGGTCACACTTTACAAGTAGGTTCATTAGTTAACATTAGTTAACAACATTAGTTAACATGAACTAATAATGAACTGCACTTTTAAAGCATTTATTTATTTACATTTATTTATTTACATTGTTAAAATCTTATTAATATTAGTTAATGCACTGTGAACAAACATTAACAGCTGTATTGTTTATTAACTATAACATTTACAAAGATTAACTAATGCTGAACAGAGGTGTTGTTCATGATTAGTTCATGCTCACTAATGCATTAACTAATACAACCTTATTGTAAAGTGTTACCATGATGTTCTATTACAGACGTGTTTGGTAATTAAGAAGTAGGGTTCCCTTTCGTTCAGTCACTATGACTTAACGTTAGTGACTAACGAATGGGGGTTTCGCTTAGAAGCCTATCATCTTCGAGCTTAGAGAAAACGCCCAATGGCATGCCAATGCCATGGGGCATGCGGAATTTGCATACGTAACTCCGCCTCACCGCGTGAGTATATAAGGAAGTACGTGGCAATATCGCATTATGTTTCTGCTTTCGGAGCCAAGAGTACCCTACCTCTTCACTCCTACAGCCTTCTGAGACTCTGTCAGCTTCTTCGAGACGAGCAGCTTTCCAGTCGGTGTTGGTGTGACGGCGCGTTCCAGTGATCGCATACTTCCTGCCTGCTGATCTGCGCAGTGGTCCGTTTGACAGCTGGTGTGTGTTTCCCTGGGCGCTTCGGCATCGACTGCAAAGTTTCCTCTCATAAAAGAGCTTGCACGTGGCACGTCCTTTTCAGGATGTTTCGCCCGTGCACTTCTGGGTGCGGTAGATCTCTTCTGCCTGTCGACGGGCACGAGCGCTGCGTGACGTGTTTGGGCTTTCAGCACGCTCAGGCAGCGCTCGTGGATGACTCATGTTCTCTCTGCGGGAACATGGCCATCTCGGTGCTTCGATCAAGACTCCGTGAACTCGGTCTCCCCTGGAGGCGGCACTTTGGCTGGTGGCCAGGGTGATCTGAGGGTGACGGTGTGGAACAAAGCTCCGACGCTCATGCCTCGGCCCACACCCCCCTCTCATGCACCTGACCCGGCCCGTGTTCAGGCGTCTACATCGGGGCCGGCTCCTGCCGTCCCGACTGTGGCGTTTGGCGCGGCGGAGGACGAAGAGATGTCTATCGCCGCATCACAAGGTGGGCTGGAGTCATCTGAGGATGATGATTCGGCTGTGCTGCCACCTTCGGGTGCGCCAGCATTGCCCGAGTCGGACCCAGAATTGACAGCCATGCTGTCTCGGGCCGCCGCAGCGCTTGGGTTGGAGTGGAACCCTCCGCCTCAGCCTGAGCGTTCGCGGTTGGATGATTGGTTTTTGGGGGCAGCGCGCTCGGACACCCGTCCGACCGTTCCTCCAATTCCGTTCTTCCCCGAGGTGCATGAAGAGATTACGCGTTCCTGGAAGTCCCCGTTGTCTTCCCGCGAACGTTTGGCGAACTCTTCCGCCTTCACCTCCCTCGATGGAGCCGCGGCTCGTGGGTACACTGGGGTCCCCCCAGTCGAGCGCTCTGTTGCGATGTAACTGTGTCCGCAGAGTGCTTCGACCCTGGCGCGGTGACCCAAAGCACCCCTCCAAGGCCTGTAGGTTTTCGTCATCCCTGGTGGCGAAGTCCTATAGAGCTGCGGGGGCAGGCCGCTGCTTCTTTGCATACCATGGCAACTCTTCAGGCTTACCAAGCCAAGTTGCTGTGTGATATGCACGAGGGGGGGGCTGACCCAGGACTCAGCAATGAGTTGCGTGCCGCCACCGACCTCGCTCTCCGGGCGACGAAGGTGACCGCACGCGCCCTGGGTCAGGTGATGTCCACAAATGTGGTCCAGGAGCGACACCTATGGCTCACCCTGGCTGATATGCGTGACGCTGAGGGAACCCGTTTCCTCAACGCCCCCATATCCCAGGATGGGCTATTCGGCGGGGCGGTCGAGAGCTTCGCCCAACAGTTCCTCGGCCGCTCAGAAGCAGACTGAGGCTATAAAACATATACTGCCCCGGCGGTCAGCTGCTGCCTCCACCCCCACCGCCGCCCGCGCAGTTGCCTCAGCCTGCTCGCCGCCCGAGGGCGCCCTCCTGCGGTTCCCTCTACCTCTGCGCCTCCCAAGCAGCAGCCTCCACCCGGGCCGCGCAGAGGCAACCGCAGATCTCTTCTGCCTGTCGACGGGCACGAGCGCTGCGTGACGTGTTTGGGCTTTCAGCACGCTCAGGCAGCGCTCGTGGATGACTCATGTTCTCTCTGCGGGAACATGGCCATCTCGGTGCTTCGATCAAGACTCCGTGAACTCGGTCTCCCCTGGAGGCGGCACTTTGGCTGGTGGCCAGGGTGATCTGAGGGTGACGGTGTGGAACAAAGCTCCGACGCTCATGCCTCGGCCCACACCCCCCTCTCATGCACCTGACCCGGCCCGTGTTCAGGCGTCTACATCGGGGCCGGCTCCTGCCGTCCCGACTGTGGCGTTTGGCGCGGCGGAGGACGAAGAGATGTCTATCGCCGCATCACAAGGTGGGCTGGAGTCATCTGAGGATGATGATTCGGCTGTGCTGCCACCTTCGGGTGCGCCAGCATTGCCCGAGTCGGACCCAGAATTGACAGCCATGCTGTCTCGGGCAGCGCGCTCGGACACCCGTCCGACCGTTCCTCCAATTCCGTTCTTCCCCGAGGTGCATGAAGAGATTACGCGTTCCTGGAAGTCCCCGTTGTCTTCCCGCGAACGTTTGGCGAACTCTTCCGCCTTCACCTCCCTCGATGGAGCCGCGGCTCGTGGGTACACTGGGGTCCCCCCAGTCGAGCGCTCTGTTGCGATGTAACTGTGTCCGCAGAGTGCTTCGACCTGGCGCGGTGACCCAAAGCACCCCTCCAAGGCCTGTAGGTTTTCGTCATCCCTGGTGGCGAAGTCCTATAGAGCTGCGGGGCAGGCCGCTGCTTCTTTGCATACCATGGCAACTCTTCAGGCTTACCAAGCCAAGTTGCTGTGTGATATGCACGAGGGGGGGGGCTGACCCAGGACTCAGCAATGAGTTGCGTTGCCGCCACCGACCTCGCTCTCCGGGCGACGAAGGTGACCGCACGCGCCCTGGGTCAGGTGATGTCCACAAATGTGGTCCAGGAGCGACACCTATGGCTCACCCTGGCTGATATGCGTGACGCTGAGGGAACCCGTTTCCTCAACGCCCCCATATCCCAGGATGGGCTATTCGGCGGGGCGGTCGAGAGCTTCGCCCAACAGTTCTCGGCCGCTCAGAAGCAGACTGAGGCTATAAAACATATACTGCCCCGGCGGGTCAGCTGCTGCCTCCACCCCACCGCCCGCGCAGTTGCCTCAGCCTGCTCGCCGCCGAGGGCGCCCTCCTGCGGTTCCCTCTACCTCTGCGCCTCCCAAGCAGCAGCCTCCACCCGGGCCGCGCAGAGGCAACCGCAGGAAGGCGTCCCAGTCCGCTCCAGCCCCGCAGCCCGCGAAGAAACGCCAGGCTAAGCGGCGCTCCTGACGCGGACAGCTCAGGGATGGGCAGTTCTTTCCAGGAGACGGCAGCAGGGCCGCTCCTTCCCCCGGTGGAGGGCCGGGGGAGAATCTTTTGTTCAGCTGCTGGCCCCCTAATGTGGTTAAAGAAAGAACTGACACCCCCATCCCTGAGCACCCAGAGACCGGTGATGACAGTGCGCGCCACCCTCGGGTCTCGCCACTCGCATCCCTCTCTGTCGCCAGCCCCCTGGCAGAGCAGACCCCAGTGGAACGTGCGTCCTTCCCTGGTCTCCTCTGTCAGGGCGCAGCCGTTAACCGTGCTCTGAACCCGGGACGCCCAACAGCCTCCCCTGTCCGGGCCGGTAACGCTGCCTCGCTGCCCCACCCTGGGTACGTCTGCCGTCCGTATGACCCCCGTTGGTGCAGTCTCTGGAAGCATGGCTTCAGCTTCCGGGGCTGTCCCGCTGGGTTGCGCGGACCGTCAGGCTCGGCTACGCGATTCAGTTCGTGCAGGCTCCTCCCCGTTACAGGGGAGTCCGCAATACCGTGACCGGGGCCCATGCCCCCGTCATGCGTGCGGAGATTGCCACCCTGCTGGCGAAGGGTGCGATCGAGCCTGTCCCTCCGGCCGAGATGAAGTCGGGGTTCTACAGCCCCTACTTCATTGTACCCAAGAAAACCGGTGGGTTACGACCAATCCTGGACCTTCGCTTCTTGAACCGATCCCTTCACCGGCTTCCGTTCAAGATGTTGACTGCGAAACGCCTTTTCGAATGCGTACGTCCTCACGATTGTTTTGCAGCGATCGACCTGAAGGACGCCTACTTCCATGTCTCCATCCTTCCTCGACACAGGACCGTTCCTACGGTTTGCTTTCGAGGGGCGGGCATATCAGTACGCGGTCCTCCCATTCGGGCTATCTCTGTCCCCTCGCGTCTTCACGAAGATTGCCGAGGCAGCCCTTGCGCCCCTTCGGCAGCACGGGGTCCGCATCCTGAACTACCTACTCTCGAGAGCAGGTTTGCGGACACAGAGATCTGGTTCTCCACCACTTAGCCCGTCTGGGCCTTCGGGTCAACTGGGAAAAGAGCAAACTTTGCCCCGTGCAGAGGATCTCTTTTCTCGGTATGGAGATCGACTCGGTCGCCATGTACGCGCAGCTTAACGAGCGAGCGCGCGCAGTCTCTGCTGACTTGCCTCCGTCAAATCGAGAGCAAGAGTGCGGTCCCACTGAAACAATTTCAGAGGCTCCTGGGGCATATGGCATCTGCAGCCGCGGTAACGCCGCTCGGATTGCTTCATATGAGACCGCTTCAGCACTGGCTTCGCGATCGAGTCCCGAGATGGGCATGGCAGTCTGGCACGCTCCGGATCCAAGTGACTCGGGCCTGCTTACAGACGCTCACCCCCGTGGTCGAACCTCAGTTTTCTACGGGCCGGTGTGCCCTTAGAACGAGTTTACAGGCATGTTGTCGTATCGACGGATGCCTCTGCCACGGGCTGGGGTGCCATGTGCAATGGACAAGCAGCCGCGGGCTCCTGGACAGGACCCCAGCGCCTCCTGCATGTCAATTGCCTCGAGTTGCTAGCAGTACGGTTCGCCCTTCACCGCTTCCGAGCGTTGCTGAAGGGTCAACATGTGCTTGTCCGGACAGACAACACGGCCGTAGTAGCGTACATCAACCACCAGGGCGGTCTACGCTCCCGCCGTATGTCTCAACTCGCCCGCCATCTCGTTTTATGGAGTCAGAAGCGCCTGAGGTCCCTTCGTGCTGTCCATATTCCGGGGGTCCTGAACCACGCAGCCGACGAGCTCTCGCGGTTTCAGCCTCTCCCGGGAGAATGGAGACTCCATCCCCAGACGGTCCAGCTGATTTGGGAACAGTTCGGCGACGCACGGGTAGATCTGTTTGCCTCCCACGACTCTTCCCACTGCAGCCTGTTCTATTCCCTGACCGAGGGCACGCTCGGCACGGATGCACTGGCGCACAGCTGGCCGCGGGGCCTACGCAAATATGCGTTCCCCCCAGTGAGCCTACTCGCACAGCTCCTGTGCAAGATCAGGGAGGACAAGGAGCAGGTCCTTTTGGTCGCCCCGTACTGGAACGGCCGGACCTGGTTCCCCGAACTCATACTCCTTGCGACAGCCCCTCCCTGGCCTATTCCTCTGAGACCGGACCTCCTTACTCAGAGACGGGGCACCCTATGGCACCCGCGTCCCGACCTGTGGAACCTCCACGTGTGGCTCCTGGACGGGACGCGGCAGGTTTGAGTGGCCTGCCACCTACGGTGGTCGCCACCATCGTCACGATCTCTTGGAGAACAAAAAGGTAAGTCAGCACGACCTGGTCATCAGGTTCCTGAGGGGAGCGAGGAGACTGAATCCTCCTCGCTCTCCTCTCGTACCCTCTTGGGACCTCGCAGTAGTTTTAAGTGCTCTGCAGAGGCCTCCCTTTGAGCCTTTGCGGTCGGTTGATATTAAGTTCCTGTCTATGAAGACGGCTCTGCTGACCGCATTGGCCTCAGTTAAGAGGGTCGGGGACCTGCAGGCATTTTCGGTTGACTAAGCGTGCCTGGAGTTCGGGCCGGCTAACTCTCACGTGATCCTGAGACCCCGGCCTGGATATGTGCCCAAGGTTCCCACCACTCCATTTAAGGACCAGGTGGTGAACCTGCAAGCGCTGCCTTTGGAGGAGGCAGACCCAGCCTTGGCATTGCTCTGTCCAGTACGCGCTCTCCGCGCCTACGTAGACATGACGCAGTGTTTCAGGACCTCAGACCAGCTCTTTGTCTGTTATGGTGGAGAGCGGAAGGGAAGTGCTCTCTCAAAGCAAAGGCTGTCTCACTGGATAGTGGACACCATTGTTTTGGCTTACCAGCAGCAAGGCCGACCATGTCCCCTTGGTGTGAGGGCACACTCCACCCGGAGTGTGGCCTCCTCTTGGGCTCTAGCGCATGGCGCCTCGCTAGTAGACATCTGCAGAGCTGCAGGCTGGGCGACACCTAACACATTCGCCAGATTCTACAATCTCCGAGTGGAGCCAGTGTCCGACTATGTACTCGCCCCCCGAGGGGCCAGTAGGGGCCAGGCTCAGGTGTCTTCGCTTGCTCGCCACTCCACTCCACGGACTGGATACGTGCGATATTCTCCTCAGGTTAGCTCCCCGAGAGCCCTGAGCTCCTCCAGCACTGTCGACGCCGACATCAGTTCAGTCTGCCCTTTCGAGCCCAGACCCTCATGTCCGGCTAGGTGCCCCGTGTGCATGGTTCCCTCCGGCGACCCCCACACGTGTATTTCACCGTAAGTCTCCGCAGTGAGCGGGTTTCTTCCCTTGGCGTGTCCCCGCCACCCCTAGGGTTAAAAATCCACCTTCGGCTGGTACCCTAGAGTTTTCCCATATGCAGCCCTTAGCGGGTCATATGTGTACTTTTAAGTCCTCCCCACGGGTAGGCATCCTTGGCATTCCCTCACTGGGATATGCTTCCCAGTGTACCTTGGTATTCCTGTGATAAGTGGGAGTCCTTCGTCCGTACTAGTATTACGACAGGGTACTCACACTTACGCAGGGCACTGGAAGACAGCTGAGTGGCGGGATTATATTGGGACCCCCATTCGTTAGTCACTAACGTTACATCGTAGTGACTGAACGAAAGGGAACGTCTCGGTTACGGATGTAACCCTCGTTCCCTGAGGAGGGAACGGAGACGTAACGTCCCGTTGCCACTTCAGTTGTGCTACCTGGAACGCAGGAGTTCAGTCTTGGCTCCTCAAGCAGGTAACATAATGCGATATTGCCACGTACTTCCTTATATACTCACGCGGTGAGGCGGAGTTACGTATGCAAATTCCGCATGCCCCATGGCATTGGCACGCCATTGGGCGTTTTCTCTAAGCTCGAAGATGATAGGCTTCTAAGCGAAACCCCCATTCGTTAGTCACTAACGTTACGTCTCCGTTCCCTCCTCAGGGAACGAGGGTTACATCCGTAACCGAGACGTTCTTTGCTACAATGAATTCTGCATGTATTTCATAAATCTTCATGTATTTCATAAATCTGTTTAGTATTGTATTACAAGCACACAGTATTAATATACATGTGTGTGTGTGTGTGTGTGTGTGTGTGTGTGTGTGTGTGTGTGTGTGTGTGAGTGTGTGTGTGTGTGTGAGAGAGATTGCAGCCCTTGATCCTTGTTTGGATTTTTAAAACTTCTAATTAAACTGAACATTGTCAACTCTTCAAGAAGTCTTTGTGTGATTGTTATGACTTTAGTTTCTGTTGTAATTTAAGTTGTTGCTAAGGGAGAATGTGCTTGAAATGCCTTCCGTTGCATTATTTTTTAGTTACCACTGTGAAGCTGCTTTGAAACAATCGGCATTGTAAAAAGCGCTATATAAATAAAGGTGACTTGACTTGACTTCACTGTTGTCCTCCGAGCCTGTCTCTCACCTCCTCCAATAGGTGCCTGATTCTGAGGGTGTTTTCACATTTAAAATAATCAAACTCAGACTCCTATAAGTGCACCAAGAGGTGAACCAAGTGAAAAAGGGCCCAGTTCTCTTCACGTTCACACTGTCTCTGTACCTGAAAGAGGACTCGGATCCTTTTTTGGTCCACTTTAGTAGGAATGTGGTCTCAGACCCCTTTGTGTTCAATCTGTTGCTTTTTGGACCTAGTCCAGTGATGGCTGATCCTATATGGCCTTCATTATTTGATCCCATTCACTTACATTGTGCCTCAGTTGTTTGTAAAGTTTTTTTTTTGTTTTTTTTTAGATGACATTGCTACAAATGCTGTTGAATTGAGTTGTTTATCTTTTTACATAAAAATATATATTTTTGCTATACTACATATTCTTGCACTAGCTATATCACACATCCACCTTTGTAAATAACATTTGTTTTGAATTGTTTTCCTTGAATCATGTTTATTTTATTGCAGAAGGCAATGATAACATCAGCATGCAAAAATAAACAATACAATAAATAAAATAAAAAAAGAAAATTAAATAAACTGCTTTAAAATTTTCAGGTAAAGAAGGTAGGTATGCCTAAAAACAGCATTCAAGTATACTAAGAAATGGAATAATCATTTGGAAATGGAAAATATGGAAAATAAAACTGCATAGGCCTATTCTTCACTGTATGACGTAGGCCTACTCCACTGATTCTTGTATTAGGCTAGTAATGCAAATGTTTACATTCACTTAAGACAAAACCACCTGTTTATGTGAAACTTGTGCATTTTTGACTCTTTAAAATAAATACAATAAGATGCTAAAGATTCTGTTTAGTACACCCGCGGTGACAACTTGCTTATGTGCACGCGCATTAGGTGTGTGCGCTCGTAACACCATTTTAAACTGGCAAGGCGCACAGCCTCTTCGGAAGCAGTTGAAATTGCAATAAACAAGAATAAGTTGTGAACGAATAGTTTGTTGAGAATTTCCTGAAGATGCTGCCATGATGAACACGATTTGTACGGAGGCATCTGATGACCAAACTACATTGGAATTCGCGAACAGAAAAATCAAGTAAACCCAGAGCGGTTTGTGTTCAGATTGCATGTTTTTAGCAAACCGTACCATATGAGATCAAACCATAACCAGACCACCTCCCAAGATGGCCTCAGTTCGGTTCGCTTTAAAGGGGTCTGAGATCGTTTGAAGTGTTCACATATGGGCCAAGAACTGCGCTCAGACCCATGAAAAGGACCAAGTGTGAAAACACCCTCAATCTGTATCTGCTCTGGTTCTTAAATCTGTAATTCCAGTTCTGTTCATGTGCAGTTTGGTTATTAAGGTGAGAGACACTTTTTCAAAGAAATGATTGTTAGGCTGCATTAACTAGGTCAGCCGGAACCGGGAACACTTCCCATAACACCTGATGTACTCGTTACATCATCAGAAGAATGGCATCTACGCTAATGATAGTCTCTCTGTTTTATCCCGAGGTTTACTGCAGTCAGCCGGATCCGGGCCGTATCCAGTTCAGATGGTGGACCTGCGCCCAGAGAAGACCAACACAGGACCCCGAAGTGTCTGCAGAGACCGTGATTAGACTCCCCCTGCAACTGCCTCATCGACACGGCATCTCAATAAACCCGTCTCCGGCGTGTTGACTCAGATTGTTCGAATATTACAATTAAATAATACTTAAATCGATATGTCATCCTCAATAAACCCGTCTCCAGCATGTTGCCTCCGATCATTCGAATATTGCACTTTAATAATTATTTAATCAACATCATCCTCAATAAACCCGTCTCCAGCATGTTGCCTCCGGTCCCTCGAATATTCTGATCTATTATGACCTCTGAGCTGTAAAGCTGCCAGAATAATAATAATAATACGCTGTTTGTTAATTGGTCAGAGGAGAACTGGCACCCGACTGAGCCTGGTTTCTCCCAAGGTTTATTTTTCTCGATTAGGTCACCAAATGGGGTTTTGGTTTCCTTGCCACTGTTGCCTCTGGCTTGGCGTGCTCAGTTGGGGACACAAAATTTTTCAACTAAACATCGAAATAAATCTAATTAATAAACTAAATTAACCATTTAAACTAAATTACTGATCGAATTATTGATCTAAAGCCCACACTGTCACTGTATGATAATTGAAATGAACTGATGACAGCGTTTTTTCCAGACTGGCTATACAGCTGAATAAAATGATGCTGCATTATTTTCCTGTTTAACACTGTAAAGCTGCTTTGAAACAATCTACATTGTTAAAAGCGCTATATAAATAAAGTTGACTTGACTTGACTTGACTTGAGAGACAACTTAATTTTATAATTAATTCTTCCTGCTTTGTGGTCCTGTTTTTTTTTTTTTTTTCTGGTTCTCATTTATTCATTGTTTTTTACGCTCAATTTGTGGAAATACATTTTAACCAAATATGTTAAGGTCACAATTATTCTGCTTTATTGCATGGCTCTCTTGAATACTTTGTTATGTTTGGTCAATTCTGCAATTAAATATTTTTGTAATGACCACTAAAGTGATTTTGCCAATGCACTCAGTACACAATCTATTCACATAATAAATTAAGTTAAAAACAATGACCTCTTACTACAACAAATTGGCTTTTTTCAGAGTATCTTAATCATTTTAAACATTTGAACTTTTGATACTAAGGGCCCTATCATACACCCGGTGCAATGCTGTTGCAGACACGGCACAAGTGTTTTTTGGTAGTTTCAGCCCTACGCAGTTATCATTTTCACGTCCTGTGCCACGTTGCTTAAAAAGCAATGCATTTGTGCCCATCTGTTCACCCATGGGCGTGCTGGTCTGAAAACGAAGTGTGTTCAGGTGCATAGTTGGCTCGTTGTTATTTTGAGGCAACTGAAAATGACTGCCACAATATTTTATTTGTTATTTAAAGAGCTCGTTAGTAATATGCACCTATTGAGGCGGGTGAACAACGCGCATACACTCTGCTTATAAAATGGGATTATATAATAAAGGTATTGTACCATTTGTAACTGAGAATATTGTATTTCAGGTCATCTATTTTGGACTGGCAGGGGTCTGACGGTAAAAGAAACTGTCTGGAGGATTATGTCAAAACTGATTGGTTTTGGGTAATGGTTTTGGGTTTTGTTTGTGTTCATGTCTTTGTTTTTATGCTCCTTGTCATGGTTCCTGGTTTTGTCATGTGCTCCTGTTTGTCATGTGATCCTGCCATGTGCTCCATTGTGTTAGGTGTGTTCGACATCGGCTGCGGCTGGATGCAACCGATCGGCGAGAGTGGCCGCGTGCAGGCGAGGAAGAGCTGCAAACGGACACTTTCTGCTTCCCGCAGTGACACTCGCGCTGTGTTTGCATACTTTATCACAGATGAAGTGAAATAAGTAAGGCCCGCTAAACGTTCCAATGGAAGCTAACAATCCGCGGGTGAAGGTCGCTGCGCGTTTGGTATTTTCAGCTCGGCAAAAGGATTTTATTCCAATTCCTCTTTATCTGACTCCATTTATCATAATCTCGAATTAAGGTTAAAATAAAATATGGATACCTGACTTCTTAAAATTACATAATGCTGAGCATCTGTAGGAGACACCCAGCGTTATGGGCTGAATGATATAAAAGTTTGTGCCCTGACCCTTTTCCCACATCTCGTTATATACTCAGACCAAGACAGAAACCTCTTTCAAATGGAAACATGTTAACAATGGGAATTTACATGAATCACTGTCCCGTATGCCTGTATTGACAAAAGACCAAATGGCTGAAGCCACACCCAACGTAATAAGCAAATTATCTCTAAACTCTTAAAACCTTTATTATCTTCTTGTTTACTTCTGTGGTGATGAGATCTTTGTACTAGTCGCACTGAAACATTTCAAACGATATACGAGGCCACTTCCAAATCCACGACTATTGGTTATCACTTGCCCACCACGGCACCACCCCACCGTCATTTTGATTTTCATAGTAATAAAATAATTTTATTCAGTTAGAGAATACACACTACAATTAAAAACTGAACGTGTCTTTTCAATAAAGTGTGAGTGAGCCGAACGAAAGTCACGCACAAACGCAGCAGGAGTCAGATTTCATTAATCAGAAAGTGAAGAGCTGAGCAGAGCTGAGCTGAGGTAAGCGTGGCAGTCATTCACGGCGTGTGTCCAGTCTGGCGCGCTTCAGATCATGTCTATGGAAGCTTAACTTTCATAGGAATTCATTGAAAAGTTGAAACACTCACTTTGCTCCGCTCCGTTTATGAATGCCCGAGCCGAGTGGCCATGCGCTGCGCACATTTAGGCTACATTCTGTGAGTGAGATCCCACCCCTATGGGCGGGTTGATAACATGTGGACTCCTACTACTGTAGTTTCTAGCCTCTGGCCAAAAACTCCTCTGATGATGCAAAATGACAATATTTACGTCATCGGAGGATTTTTTTCCAGAAATAAAATGCATAATTCTCTTGTCTCAGGGGGACATGAGTGGGGAAAGTACGATAACTTGAAGATACTACCAGGTTTCTACTGATACAAAGCATAATGCTAAATCGCTGAAATAACCCTTTAAAAGCCAGACACTTTAGTCTTTAAAAACCATTTGCTATGTAGTGACCTTTAATTTGGAGTAGAAAAAGGGGGAGTAACTTTAATGCATCAGAGGTGTGTCACTTTGCTCACAGCTGATTGGTCTAATTTCAGTATGAGATCCCTTATCAAGAACATAACCTGTAAAGAGTAAGTTATGGAGATGAACGCTGCTAAAAGCCAAACCACTTTAATGGTACCTAAAACCCAGGATTGGCACAAACTAAGCTTAAACATATCTGGTTAGCCAGCTAAACCGGCTTCATGGTATAGGCCCCAGACCTAGACTTTACATGGTGTAGACACACAAATGCGCTGATGAAAATACATGTTTATTGTAAAGTTTTTAATTTAATGGTTTTGTTATATACTATACAATATACTAAATATATTGTTTCTCCTATACCCCAAAAAATAGCATACACAAAACATGCCACAAATGTTGACTGTTGTGCAGCACTGCAATCACTGAACTTTATTGATCACAAAATGTATTAATTCTAGTGGTGGGCCGTTATCGGCGTTAACGTGCTGCGCTAACGTGAGACTCTTATCGGGCGATAAAAAAAATATTGCCGTTTATCTATTCTCAAAGTTGGGTTGGGAGCTGGGTCTATACTACACAAGCTATGATGACTTTCACCTTGATATTTTAGCGCGGATGTACACCTAGCCAAATTGCACTGTAGGGGCGAGAGAACGAGTCTTCGAACCTTTCGCGCGGGGTTGCACATAATGTTAATTTTACTAATTCCCGCAGATTTCACGCTCGAATCTGAAGCGCACACACACATACCGTAATAAAGCGCCTCTGACAAGATACAAGTGCAAAAATTAGCTCCTTTTCCCAGCTTATTAATGGTCAAATACACTCAAAAATGTCTCAATGCCCATCTTGGTGAGTTTTAATGTAAACACAGTCGTAACCAGCTCACAGGAACAGTTTTTGGGATCCATGCGTGTGTCAGGTCTTAAAGGGACAGAAGTTATTTATTATTCAAACATCACACATATTCTGAATGCCTTTGGCAGAATTCAAATGAGCCATTTTAATCTAGATTAATCTTGGAATTAATCTAGAAAAAAGAAAAAAAAAACTATGCCCACCACTAATTAATACAAATCTAAAAATATTAGTTTCATGCATTATGGATAGAAATAATTGTGAATGTTGAATCCATGGTTCTTCTGCCTCAGCAACTGCACTGGCCTCTTCCATTGTGGTTGGTGGTATTGTTTAACAGTGACAGACTCTTATTCCATTGAAAACAAACTTTGTCATCCACCACAGTGTTCTTGTACTTCAATTCCGAAAACTGTTTGGACATTTACAGATCTTGCCACTTTAAGGCTTTCTCAAAACTACAGATTTTACACTCTGCAGTTTAGTACAATCGTAAATATAGACGTGGAATGCCATAATGTGTGTAAACATTTAAAACAGATTTATTTGTATGAAACAAATGAAAACGTATAATCTGTTTAGGACAACTACAAAGTGTTCAGATCACTGTGTTAATTCTGTGTAGTGTTGAGTCTGAAAAAAAGCAGTGATCTGAATTTGGAGAAGTGTCAAATCGACTGAGGAAAACTGTAAATATGCTGCTGCAGTCAGCACAATATAATGTGTGTGGTTCTTGAACTCAAGACACAACAAAGTTTAAAGTTGACTAACTTTCATGGACATTTATATATCACAATCCATTTCTGTACCGATAGCCTATATCAGGTGTGCTGGTGCACGGAGATGGGTCATGGATATGATGCAGATCTCTGGTCGCCAACATGAAACTCAGAACATGATGTGTTGTGTTGTTTTTGCACCGAACATACCTTTTACAATTCTGACCAAAAACTTAAATAATCTTGGTCTATGACACCATGACACATGGTTTTGGCAGGCTGGGAAGGTTTTATTGTTTGTATGTTTTTTCTTTCTTCACAATGTTTAGCCAGACTTTTTTTTTTTTTTTTTTTTGTAGTCAGAAAAGGCTTGCATCTTGCACCTATAGCCCAGACAGATGGAGAATACAGGAGATAGTTATCACATGTAGGGATCAACCACTTGGCTGTTGTGCCATACTTTCTCCACTTCTTTATGCCTGTCTTCACTGTGTTCCATACAATATCAAAAGGCTTGGAAATGTTTTTTGAAGCCCTTATTTGAGCAATACATTTCAACAATGCGATCCCGTGAACCCTTGCTCTTTGTGGCCCATGACTCTTGTAGTAGCATGCATGAAATCAGTCACGGTTTAGATTCAGCTAAGAGACAACAGCTTATACATCAGACTCAGTTCCTTTAAGTTCCTTCTTATGTTCCAAAACAGGATCTGTCACCAAGACCTGGAGGGATGTGAAAGAATGTCACATAAGTCTATAAACCACTCGTGTTAAGTAATCTGCTGAACACTATAAAATAATACCATAGTAATACAAGTTGACTATCAGTATGCATAGCCTACTGCAAGCAATCTGGTTGTCTTTTTTTATTTATTATAGAATATCACAACATCAAGCTTGTTTTATTTTAGTCAGAACAGCCTAAGAAATCCCCTTAAAAATCCCCATGAAAAGAACCAATCATTTCGGTTAAATTCAGCTTCCACTGTAATATCATCTGTTGCTAGAGAAGACAGATTTTAGAATAGCCTTGACTGGCCCTGAAATACTGCTCTCTGCTGCCACCCTTTGTCTGCAAGAGCTTCTCCATTTCTACATGCTTCAAAAACAACTCAAAAACACCACCTAGAGGATTTCAGTTTGATTTCTCAAAACTTACTATCTTTCCTGGATATAATCAATGGATGTTTGTATACAATTACCAATACCTTATATATTTTCTAGTAGTATTTGCATTTATTTACTTTTTTTTTATTAATTTTTTTGTTAGCAAAAATAATGTAGAACAGTATATTTAGGGGTTTTAAGAAATTCTTGTTGCTTCAGAATTTTTTTTTGATATCCATAAAAGGGTGAAAGATATGAATAAATTCCAAAATATATTTTAGTTAATATTCATAATCTTAAAAAACAATGCACCGTCCTTTTGGTATTTTGTATTAACACTGATTATCTCTTCATTATATAAATTGTGGTGTATTTAATATTATTAATATGTGCATTAAGGTTGACCCGGAAGACTTGCCATAGTTAGTTTGTGTATCTTCTGCGCATGTCATACATAGAAAGTTGAGTCTGTAATGCCCTCATGTTATGTTTCACGTGTTGGCCAGTCCTCACTGATAAAGCAGTAAAAACGCGTGCCTTGCCTCGTTATTGAAGTACACCACATAATTGGCGACGAGGAAAATCGGTTGAGTTCGTGAAATGGCGCACTTTTCCCAAAGACCGGACGAGTTCAAGCCTGAGCATGAAATGTGGTCTGCATACGTCGAGCGCATGGAGTTGCTGTTCGAAGCTCACAGTGTCGATGATGGAAAGAAAGTTCCAGTATTGTTGAGCTCGGTCGGCGCAGCAACATATGGCCTTCTACGCAACATAGTCCAGCCTGACAAGCCAAAAGACAAAACTTTTAATCAGATTGTGACCATCCTATAAGATTATTATGAACCTAAACCATTGGTCATCGCTGAGCGTTTCAGGTACCGTAAATGTGTCCAGAAAAGCGGCCAGACAGTGACGGAGTATGCTGCTGAGCTGCGCCAACTCGCTGTGAATTGTGATTTCGGGGACAAGCTGGATGAAGCTCTACGTGATGGATTTGTCAGTTCTGAGGGATGTCAGCGCAAATTGCTCTCAGAGGATAGGCTGACTTTTGCGAGAGCTGTGGAGCTGGCTGTTAACATGGAGACAGCCCACCGGGATGCGCAGCAGTTGCGGAAAGGTGATGATGTCACCGCTGTTCACAAGGTAAAGGGGAGATGGCACTCACCTGCAAAACAAGAAGGGTGCTATAGATGTTAAGGAAAGAATCATAGCGGCAGTGATTGTTACTACAAAAACATAAAGTGTCATAAATGTGGCAATGTCGGGCATATTCAGAAAGCATGCAGGACGGGGGTGCGGACACGTGAGAGGCTGGAGAAAAAGGGAAAGAGAAACAGTGAGCGAAAATGAAGCAATGACAGGCTACGTACAGGCTGACGAGATAGAAGACGACATTCTGATGTTTTCTGTTTTCAGTGCAAGTGGTGCCGGCCGACGGCCATACAGGGCAATTTTTGATGTAAATGGAAAAAAAGTACCGATGGAAATTGACACAGGAGCAGGAGTCAGCATTATCTCAGAAAATGTGTATGAGCAGTCATTCTCACATGTGCCACTGGAGGGCAGCAGCGTCATGCTGAAGGGTTATTCAGGAGAAACCATTCCAGTGAAAGGACAGTTCATTGCAAAAGTGACTTATGGAAATCAGATTGCTGATCTACCGCTCGTAGTAGTGGCGGGTGGCGGTCCTTCGCTGTGTGGGCGTGAATGGCTGGATCAAATCAAGCTGAACTGGAAAGTGATTAAAAAAGTCACAGAAAACGTTGCACACCCAACAACTAAATCCAAGTCAATCCAAGATGTGTTGGATAAATATGCTGATGTTTTCAAAGACGAGTTGGGGACATTAAAGGACATTAAAGCAGCAATTTCTGTAAAGCCTGACGCAGTTCCAAGGTTTCACAAAGCCCGTGTCCTGCCCTTCGCAATGAAAGAAAGGGTAGAAAAAGAACTGGAGCGCCTGGAAAAAGATGGTGTCATCAGCCCTGTGAAGCACAGCGAATGGGCTGCTCCAGTGGTCCCTGTAACCAAATGGGACGGAGGACTCCTTTTGTGTGGCGATTATAAGGTAACTGTGAACATGGCTACAAACACTGAAACATACCCATTGCCACGCATTGAAGAGGTTCTGGCAGCATTATGTGGGGGAAAGATATTTTCCAAAATTGACCTGGCAGCCGCTTACCAACAAGTCCTTCTGGATGTCGAGTCAAAAAAGTGTACAACGGTGAACACGCATAAAGGACTGTTTGTGTACAATCTGCTTTGCTTTGGCATTAATTCTGCTGTCAGTATTTTCCAAAGGATCATGGAGAACGTGATGAAGGACCTCAACGTCGTGGTCTATTTGGATGACCTGCTGGTGATGGGCAGGGACGAAATGGAGCATCTGATGAACCTGGACAGAGTTCTACAGCGGCTGCAAGAAAATGGCCTGAGAGTAAAAAAAGCAAAGTGTGACTTCGGGAAAACACAAATCGAGTACCTACACTGTTAGACATTTCTGTAATTTGTACAGTTATTTACTATAAATCACCCAGTATAATACTGTAAATTCTCTTTACAGTAAATAACTGTAATTCCCGTTGCATCATGGGTATTTTCTATGACGTCAAACACCAAATACAGTGATTTCCTGTATTTTTAAAAAATAAAGTATAATACTGTATTTACCACAACGGCCTCTTTGGCACAATTGGGATCGACAGGATTTGCTTTAGATTTAAATTAGGAACCATCAGTGCAGCGTTGAAAGTTTCACCCGAGGAGAGAGCTCACGGTTCCAGAGAACATGTGAGCTGTGTCCGGACACCCTGCGAAGATTTTTTCATCCCCCGTGAGAACGGCAAACAAGCAAGGTAAGTGTGATTTGTACTAGCCGCGGTTGTCTGCACCCCAATTTTTGCTTGTCAGCATTGGTGCTAAAAACTGAGGTAAAAAAAAAAAAAAGTAACTTAGTTTATTGAATTAGATTAGGAACCGGTGCAGCGTTGTAAGTTTTGCCCGAGGAGAGAGCTCACAGTCCGGACAACATACTTTACAGAACGTTAGGTTATCATTTGCTTAAACTTTGCTGCTAAAAACTGAGGTAAACCTAACGTTTTATTTTAAAAAATGAGTTTATTGAATTAGATTAGGAACCAGTGCAGCGAGCGTCGTAAGTTTTGCCCGAGGAGAGAGCTCACGGCCCGGACAACATACTTTACATAACGTTAGGTTATCATTTGCTTCAGCTTTGGTACTAAAACTGAGGTAACGTAAACCTAACGTTTTATTTTTAAAAAGACTTAACGTTAGTGAGTTTATTGAATTAACTTTACCAATACAATGAAGATTTTGTTTATCGAGCATATTAAGCGTAGGACGACGTTAGTTAGTAAATTAACGTTGGCCACTAACGTTAGTTGCAAAAATAACGTCGTTAACAAGCAACGTTTACATTTGGATTGACATTATTTATTTTACATTTTAGATAAGAATACCAGGAGCCTGCCTGTGCTGTGCGACACTGGAACTCATACAACGGTAAGTAACGTTACCCCTCTTTGTTTATCCACATATTACTGTTAATTCAAAGTTTTTCTTGTATGTTTTAGTCGGGTCTGTTTAACTGAATCACAAAATTATTTAGTTTTTCCACCTTTTTTTAGCTGTAACTAGTCATGTACCATGTTTTTTCATTAATTATATTATACTAAAATAATCCAAAACTGTGTTTGTCCAGGACTGACAGAATATAATTTTATTTTCTGGAATTTAAGCAGTCCTCGACAATTTTTGGATGATTTTGGTAGATTAAATATAATTTATGAAAAAAAACATGGCAAAACTTTAGAATAATGTTGTTCAAGTGCAAACCTGAATACATTTCTGAACACAAAAGAAGATGAAGAATGTTGTAACCTAACAGATTATCACTTCTATGGTAATTTTTTCCTACTATGGAAGTGAATGGTGCCTCAAAATTGTCTGGTTACAAACATTCTTTAAAAGGTTTAGAACAACTGGGCGAGTAAATGACAGAATTTACTCTTTTATTTTTTGGTGAACTATCCGTTTAATGACGGACCATTATTCTAAAGTGTTACCAAAAACATTTAAAGCAAAGGCACTTAGGGTGATGAAATTTAAAATATCTTTATTCACTTAATTTTCTCTTGCTTTAAGTTTTTTTTTCGTGAGGAAAAACCCAGAGGAGGGAACAAGATGCACCACCAAAACCGGAGTGAGTCGGAAGACCAGGGAAGTTGTTAACAGGAAGACCACTGTAATCAACAACAGAGTGTCATCCTTCCATCGCCACCTAATGGAGTTTGAATATAAAAACTTGGACAAGGTGAGACACTTTTTTAATAGGATATGTAATGTACACAGACACTTACGCTGCATTCACACAGGGCGTAATGCCGGTTAGAAATTTTGTCTGACTTGAGGAAGCGCCGACTCCACGTGACAGTGACGTATGGCATCAAAGCACCGCGAGAGCAATTCGAGAGCAGTCGGCTAATACAGCCGGTGCAGTTTCTCCAGAGCGACTGCACAGACTTTGATTATGACATAGCTGTTCCACGATTGGCCAGATTCTCCGCAAGACAGCGATCACATGTGTTTCGTGTTTATTCTAAAACCTTCAGTTCCTCTAATGCGCACAAATCTGTTTTTTATAACTGTTAAACCTCTTTTCATGTAGTTGCGATGTTATAATGTCATGTTTATCAAAATAAAACAGATGAAAATGTAGACCCTACTTCATTGATAGTTTAGGCTTGTACAAACACACGCTGTATTAAGCAGTGCATAAAGTATTACATGAAAAAAAATGTCTCTGAAACATCTGTGTATTGACAAATATTGCATTTATTTCACTTCAGCTGATAAAGTGTGCAAACACAGTGCAAGCATCACTGCGGGAAGCAGAAAGTGTCTGACTTCACGTCTCCGTTTGCAGCTCCTCCCCGCCTGCACGCGGCTACTCTCGCCGATTGGTTGCATCCAGCCACAGCTGATGTCAAACACACCTTTCAACTTCTGCCACTTGCAACGTGAGTGAAGCGACGCGACGCGACCCACAATTCAGTTCAGCAACGCATGGCGTCACCCATTCATAGTAAATGAGAAGCGTTAACGCCGGTGCGAATGTAGCATTAAGTTTGAGGATACCTTACTAAAGCTAATGCAGTATACATGTAATCCATCCTTCAATAAAAGGTTACATTGTTGTTTTTGATTAAATAGTTTGTGAAATCATGTTGAGGTGATTCAGTAATATTACTTTTTTGGAGCATGTAGTTTGTGCTGCTGCTAGTATTATGTACTGACAGTTTTCTTTAGTTTTTTACTCAATATCAATTTTGTTAAGCTAAATTACAGAGACACCTCTCTAATATGCAATCAGGTACAGCATCACTACAAAGTACATTCTTCAAAATATTCATAACATTGAATCACCAGCTAAAACAAAAAAATTTCATTTCACATCTTCATGAAGGCATTGCAGGACTGAATTAGACTAGACAGCATACGTTAAGCTAGGTGTACCTCAAAGTGTTAACTTTTTATAAAATACTATTTTACCATTATGATGAATTGTAATGGGATTATTATTTTTTATTAAATTCCAACAGTGTAAAAAGTTTGTGTATACTCAAATTGTATGACTAACTTCATATCATTCTTATCTAGAGGGACTTCTTGCCATAATGGAGCAGAATCCTGGTTCCTGTTTGAAATCATCCAATGTGGAAGATGGCACAGATCGGTACAGACATGAAACTTGTGTTTTTGTTGTGTTGTGTTGTGATAACTTATTTCAGAATTAATTTGCTCTTTGCTTATATTTTATTCATGTATATGTGTATTTTGCACCAAAGTTACAGTATTCTTCAACCAACTATTTACAGTATTCTACCAACTATTTTCTGCAGAGTTTTTAAAATTGTAGCTCAAACAATAGTGTGGGGCGCTAGCAAGGTCATGGGTTCAATTCCCAGGGAAAGCAAGAACTGACAAAATGTAAAATGTGTATCTCGAATGCAATGCAAGTCGCTTTGGATAAAAGCGTCTGCCAAATGCGTAAATGTAAATAAAATGTAAAATAAGTGATATTGAATGCACTCTGATCACTTTTATACATGATTTTCTGAAAATAAGATGTGATTCGAGGATGTTTTAAAGTTAACTTTTTCCACACATTTACATGTTTAAGTTAAAGCACTTAAATGTTTTAAATAAAGAATTTTATATTTCATAATAATTGTGTCTGTTTGGATTACTTCTGTAGGATAGATTAATGTAAGAATTAATGTAATTCAGTAAATATTAATGATTGAATAGGATTAGGATTAAGGCACTGTTAACCAAGGTTTACAGTAACGGTACTGTATTACAAAATTACAGTAACATGTAGTTACTGTAAACTGAAATGCGGTTATTGTACTGTAAATCTCAAATACAGTAACTTACTGGCAACAGTGTTGCCAGTAAGTTACTGTAAAATCTCTTATAAATGTCTAACAGTGTAGGTCACATGTTGGATGGAAAAGGAGTTTACCCTTCTAAAGACAAGGTCAGAGCCGTGCATGATGCTCCAACACCCACAAACATCAAAGAGCTCAGAGCTTTCCTGGGGTTAGTGCACTATTATGGTCGTTTTTTGCCTCAGCAAAGTACTGTTTTGGCCCCACTTTACAGGCTGCTGATGGACCAAACAAAATGGGGGTGGAGTAAAGTGGAGCAGAGCGCTTTTGATAGGTGCAAAGAAATGTTAGCTAGTGACCCGGTGTTAGTTCACTATGATCCGAGCCTGCCGCTTTCTCTTGCATGTGATGCTTCAGCATACGGAATTGGAGCTGTTATTCAGCACACAACACCTGATGGACAAGAACATCCAATAGCCTATGCTTCTCGTACGCTCTCACCGGCGGAGAAGAATTATTCACAAATTGAAAAAGAAGCATTGAGCCTGGTGTATGGAGTAAAGAAATTCCACCAGTATTTGTGGGGGCGGAAGTTTAACTTGATCACCGATCATAAACCCCTGCTCACGCTGTTTGGAGAACATAAAGGACTTCCAACAATGGCAGCAGCGCGTGTACAGAGGTGGGCTATTATACTGTCTGCTTATGATTATCACATAATCTACCGCCAGTCAGAAGATCACGGCAACGCAGATGGTCTGTCTCGTGTACCACTGCCAGAAACTACGGACGCAGGAACAGAGAAAGTGACAGCATACCTACATGCACTAATCTGCGAACACCTGGAAGATGTACCGCTGAGTGCAAAACAAATTTCCAAGGCAACACGCACGGATGCAGAGCTATCTAGGATGCACAGGTATATCATGGAAGGGTGGCCAAAAGAAGTATCAGAAGAACTAAAAGTGTTCTACAAAAAAAAAGAGGAGCTATCTGTTGAACAGGGTTGTGTTCTATGGGGGACAAGAGTGGTGGTGCCTACAAAGCTGAGAACAGCAGTGCTTAAGGAGATCCACAGCGGACACCCTGGCATTGTAAAGATGAAGACCATTGCAAGGCAATATGTCTGGTGGCCACAAGTGGACATGGACGTTGAAAAGACCTGTAAGCAGTGTGACAGGTGTCAGTTGGAGCAGCGTATGCCGCGTCTAGTTCCTCTGCACCCCTGGGAGTTTCCTGGAGAGGTTTGGAAGAGGCTCCACATTGACTTTGCAGGTCCGTTCATGGGTCACATGTTTATGATCGTTGTAGACGCATACTCTAAGTGGCTGGAGGTTTTCAAGATGGCGAAAATAACGTCCTCCGCAACCATTTCAAGGCTTCGGAGACTTTTTGCGTCATATGGATTACCGGAGCAAATTGTCACAGACAACGCCACGACCTTCATGTCAGATGAGTTTCAGCTGTTCATGAAAAGGAACGGTATCCTTCACACAACTGGGGCACCGAGGCATCCAGCTACCAATGGCCTCGCTGAGAGGTATGTTGCCACATTCAAGGCAGGCATGAAGAAGCTGGATGGAGAGGATTTGAGTGTTGAGGACAAAGTTTCACATTTCCTACTGCGATATCGCATAACTCCCAATAGTGTGACTGGAGAGTCACCCGCAGATTTGCACCTGAAGAGACATGTGCGTTCGCGGCTGGACTTTCTAAAGCCAAACATCGCCATGAGGGTGAGAAGGAGGCAGTATCACCAGAAGGAGGAACATGACAGTCGGGCTGCCGAGAGACAGTTTGATGTGGATGATCCTGTGTATCTACGCAATACCGCAGGGGATAAACCCAAATGGATTCCAGGAGTAGTTACACAACAAACAGGTCCGGTGTCGTACCGGGTGCAGGGAAAGTTAACTGACCAAGTGTACAAGCGTCACGGAGACCAGTTGCGACCTCGATACCCTCAGGGCGTTTCAGACCCAGAGCCTCAAGGAGCAACTCAGTCAGCTGAGCAGGAGAGTGACTTTGCTGAGCCAGTCTCCGCAGCACCTGCCATACCACCTTGTACGTTGGACCAGCCCAAGTTGTCTGATCCAGAGACAGTGACTTTGAGGCGCTCGGAGCGCATAACTAAGCGACCGTCACGTTACAGAGATTAAATATAGTGTAATATTGGACTTGTTCAGTTACTAAAGAGGGTTGAGTTATTTGCAAGGTTAAACATGTTTCATTTAATTAACAGGAGTGAAATTACTATTCTGTGTAAGAGGTGTAGTTAAGGTTGGTGATATGTTTATGCACCATGTGGAGATTACCTTTAATTTTAAAGGGGAGGTAATGTGGTGTATTTAATATTATTAATATGTGCATTAAGGTTGACCCGGAAGACTTGCCATAGTTAGTTTGTGTATCTTCTGCGCATGTCATACATAGAAAGTTGAGTCTGTAATGCCCTCATGTTATGTTTCACGTGTTGGCCAGTCCTCACTGATAAAGCAGTAAAAACGCGTGCCTTGCCTCGTTATTGAAGTACACCACATAAATGTAAATGGTAAATGGACTGCATTTAAATAGCGCTTTTAACAGACCTACGGCCATCCAAAGCGCTTTACATTTGCCTCACATTCACCCATTCATACACTCATTCACACACCGATGGCGGTATCAGCCTTGCAAGGCGCCATCCAGCTCATCGGGAGCAGCTGGGGTTAGGTGTCTTGCTCATGGACACCTCAACACTTGGTCAGGTGGAACCGGGGATCGAACCACCAACCTTCCAGTTTGTAGACAACCTACATGAGCCACTGAGCCACTGCCACCCCATTATGGCACCTGTTAGTGGGTGGGATATATTAGGCAGCAAGTGAAATTAATAAAATAAAATTAATAAAATAAAATTGGCAAGTGTAAGGATTTGAGCGAGTTTGACAAATTGTGATGTCCAGATGTCAGGGTCAGAGCGTCTCCAAAACTACAGCTCTTGTGAGGTGTTCCCAGTCTGCAGTGGTCAGTATCTATCAAAAGTGCTCCAAGAAAGGAACAGTGGTGAACCGGTGACAGGGTCATGGGCGGCCAAGGCTCATTGATGCACGTGGGGAGCGAAGGCTGGCCCGTGTGCTCCGATCAAATACGCTACTGTAACTCAAATTGCTCAAGAAGTTAATGTTGGTTCTGATAGAAAGGTGTCAGAATACACAGTGCATCGCAGTTTGTTGCGTATGGGGCGGCATAGCCACAGACCAGTCAGGGTGCCCATACTGACCCGTCCACCGACAAAAATGCAACATTGGGCACATGAGCATCAGAACTGGACTACGGAGCAATGGATGAAGGTGGCCTGGTCTGATGAATCATGTTGTCATTTACATCACGTGGATGGCCGGGTGTATGTGTGTTGCTTACCTAGGGAACACATGACACCAGGATGCACTATGGAAAAAATGCAAGCTGGCAGAGGCAGTGTGATGCTTTGGGCAATGTTTTGTTGCGAAACTTTGGGTCCTGCCATCCATGTGGATGTTACTTTGACACGTACCACCTACCTAAACATTGTTGTAGACAATGTACACCCTTTCATAAACGGTATTCCCTGGTGGCTGTGGTCTCTTTCAGCAGGATAATGCGCCCTGCCACAAAGCAAAAATGGTTCAGGAATGGTTTGAGGAGCACAACAACGCCAGGGGTCCGTTCTTCGTACCTCGCTTAACAGATCCCAGATCTTCTAATCGTGATAACTGATTTCTGGCTAATTTGGTTCTTCAAACGAATGTGCGGTTTGGATTAAAATATCTGGATTAAATTATCTAAGATTACTTCACGTTCTTGTGTTCACTGAAGAGACTCGAAACCACGATCCGTAATGCAGCGATTGGCTGGCGTCAAGAAGACGTAATGACATCATATAATTAAAAAAGCCACCTGGCAAAAAACTTGACAAATTACACAAATTTCTGGACCTTTACTGTATATCCTTATAAAGGATATAAAGGGATATAAAGGATACCAGCTATATAATTATAGAGTCACAATTATTATTAATTATTAATATTCACGATTTTAAGGTATTTGTACACCCTTTACATTTTTATTTCAATATTGTACTTAGCAATTAATTTAATTCAATTTGAAACAGATTTGTTACGTGATAGTTCTCTGCATCTCCTGCGCTGCATCAAGCGACTCCCATAATATCCTTCATCGCTCAAATTAATGCACGGCTCAGAGTAACTGTACAATGTGTGTTGTAGACTCCAATAAAATTATAAAGTAATTGTTCCATCACAAATAAATCTCTAAATCAAGTGGCTGTGTCTATAGTATTATACACCTTTTACACAACATTATAATGTTTTCAAATATTTTTTAATATTTTCAAATATTGTTATTATTTAAAATTAGTATTGCCCCTGGTTCAGTAATGAACTCTTGTAATAAAGTAGCAGTGGCTGGGACATATTTTAAGTATCACCTCAAGATGCAATCTAATCCTGTTTACATAAGCCTGCTCCCGAGCAGGTTTGATCTCACGGACCTGTTACTGAAAGCAAGTCCAGGATGAGCATCAGAGAACCAAACAATCCAAGATCATGCCAAATCGTCAACAATCAAATCCCGCTAACTGAGTTAGCGCCGTACGAAGAACGGACCCCAGATCTCAATCCAATCAAGCATCTGTGGGATGTGCAGAACAAAGCAGTCCGATCCATGGAGGTCCCACCTCACAACTTACAGGACTTAAAGGATCTGCTGCTAACATCTTGGTGCCAGATACCACAGCACACCTTCAGGGGTCTAGTGGAGTCTATGCGTTGATGGGTCAGGGCTGTTTTGACAGCAAAAGGGGGACCGACACAATATAAGGTCACAATGTTATGCCTGATCGATGTATATAAAATGACATTGATGGCATTGTACCTGTAAAAGTGAGGAAAATTACTGATCTACTGATTACTGATCCTACCTCCTGTTTTGACACACTGCACATCCCTAATTAAAATGTGTAACTATCTAGAAACTGACCTATTAGAATAATGAGTTTGTCTTCTCAAAGACAAAAACTGCTTGTTAAATTAAAACTGTTAAGCCCTTCCTAAAGAAACAGCTTGATAACAACACATTTCTGAACTCGCAAGCTATCTGAAATATTTCCAATGTGGTTTATGACTACATCACAGCAATAATACAGTAATGGTTTGAATCTCAGTCCTATAGTTTTTCAAGTATAGTGTATGCAGAAAAATTCAGGTTTGAGCAATCAATAATGATGATGATGAATAATTTTGTTTATGATTTACATACAGTAGCTTGCTTGTGTGGGATGTCTGGGCCGGTCACTCTCTCTCACACACACACAAAGACCACACTACCACTCGATGAGATTCAGCACTTTACTCCATCTGTAATCAGGGGAAATAATCAGTGAAGCAACGGGGCGACATATTCTCCCTCTCTGGTACACACAGAATATTGTGGGGGGAGAATCGATAAGCACATGCCTCATTGGCCTTGTACACAAGTAGACTCATATTACACATATTGGAAAAAAAATTATATAAATTGTTAGAATAATAATGAAATTGATTCTTTTATTCCCAATGTATGTACAGGGATACGGCCTAATGTATGGAGGTCTTGCTCCCAATGTGTAACCAAGGATGATGCCAAATGTAAAGAGGCCTATGTTAACCACACAGATATGTTATGCATGGTTTTATGATGTTGGAAATATATAGAAAATGTAGTGGAGGTTTTATAGAGAACCTTTATGTTAGACTTTATAAGAGTCTTATAGGAAAGTGTAGTGGAGGTTTTATAGAGAACCTTTATACTGGACTTTATAAGAGCCACATGTAGAACAGAAGCAGCAAAGTGAAATAAAGAAGTTGTTTATATGGCCAAAGAACCTTTATAAGAAGTTTTTATTTTACAACTTTTGTGTATAAGCGGTATATAAGGCCGAAAAACCTAAAGGAGGTTTTTCTTATACAACTTTCATAAATGACTTTGTAAGCATGGAAAAACATGACAACATGATATTGTGAAAATGTTTTACTTTGGTTCATAGCAAGAATACAGACACATGGTTTGTTGAAAATGTTTTATTTGGTTTTATAGTAAAGACACGGAAGCAAAGACTGTTGTAAAAATGTTTTATTTGGTTTTATAGTAATGACACAGAGATAAAGACTTTGTAAAAGTATTTTATTGAATAAGTGAAATGAACACGCTGAGACATGTTTTAGGCAATCTGCTTTATTAAAAAGGTGAAGAGAAACACTAAGTCATATGAATAAAGGTCATTTATAAATGTAACCAAGTATTGAATGAAGAAACAAGTTTTACCCAGGATGATGTCTTGCAGACGAGACGAAGGAGGAGATTAAGGAACCAAGCCAGAAGAAGAAGAATGAAAGAGTACAGAGCATTATATACTAAAATGTTGAAGGAATTGAGGGAGTTGACAATCGTTCAAAATCTAGGATTGGATGAACTGTGCCTATGTAATTGAATATGTGATGAAGAGGTGTGATAATGAAATGGTATATAAGGTATTGATCTCTGTATGAACATCAGAAGCTGAGAGCGTTATGCTGCTTCTCCATTGCTTGATGATCCGAGCCTGACATCTGCTGGTGACACTTGTGAACTGCCGCTTTTTGTTACTTAAGACTTTTCTTTTTGTAAACTTTTATTTGATTGTATGTAAAACTTTTTGTTATTGGAAAAATAAATCTACTTATAATTGATTTATAAAAGAAACCGTTTGCCACGTCTCTGCTTTCTAAACGAGTTGATCTGAACCAGACACGGAGGGGGTCTGTTCTTCTAGAAAGTGAGTATAAATATATATTTATGATCTAGTTAAGGATTCGACCTGCTTTACCTAGCCTGAGGTTGTAAACTAAAAATAGGTAGAAGGTGTGTGGGATCTAGTTAGATTGTACACCGAATAACATGGCGCCCAACGTGGGGCACGATTGCTTATTGATTTCTGGCCAAAATCAATAAACAAAGTGCTGACGAAAAGCGTGACTATTGTATAGAAAGTACAAAAGAAAGAAAGCTTAAAAATAGGATTAAGGAAAAATCCTAAAAGGACTTATAAAGTCAAACGAAAATATAATTTAGAAACGAATTATATTAAACCTAATAAAAGGTTAAAACTAACAGTAGTTTTGAAATCTCGAAGAATGAGATAAAAGTCTAAAAAGGAAGGTATCCTGTAGACGAAGAATAATTCAGGGAAGAATTATTATTATAACCTGGGAATGGGTTATTAAAAAGCCTAAAAATAGGATTAAGGAAAAATCCTAGAAGGACTTATAAAGTCAAACGAAAATATAATTTAGAAACAAATTATATTAAACCTAATAAAAGGTTAAACAACAGTAGTGTTGAAATCTCAAAGAGTGAGATTAAAGTCTAAAAGTAAGGAGGGTATCCTGTAGACGAAAAATAATTTAGGGAAGAATTATTATTATAACCTGGGTAGGGTTATTAAGTGCATGCACGACACTACTAGAATCTCTATAGTATTAGGTCGGAATATAGAAAAGCGTTGAGAGCTCATATAAGAGAAGCGCGCTCCGATAAATACAGTAGTAGGCTGAAAAAATAGAGATTGACTAAAATCTTGAGTGAAAAAAAGATTTAGTGTAGACTGTGTGAACTGTTCAACGACGTGCACATCGTTGAATAGGAATCATAGTGAAAAGCAGATCCATATCAGAGTGTAGTATTGAAGATATGCTAAGTAATGATATGGATAGAGAAAGCTTGATAAAATAAAATCGACAATAAGAGCAAATTGCGATTTTAGCTGTGACTTCCATCCAGAAAATTATTTAAACAAAAGTATATGAAATCAATTAAAAAGTTTCTGAAGAAAATGTCCGAAGAACAAACAATTGATGAGAGAAGTAATACTCAGGAGCAATAAATAGAGATATGGAAGAAGCTAGGGAAAATACTGAGCTAAGTGAGCGAAGAAACCTAGTTTCTGAAAACAGAACTCCGATTGGAAAGACAGGAAAAAGAACTGACAGAGAAAACAATTCAAGTTCTGAGGAGAGTCAAAGGGGTGAGACTGAAGATGAGGAATTAGATTCCACAAGGATTAGTACTGATTGTGATATCAGTGAGGAAGAGATAGTGCTCAGGAAAGAGACTAGATTAAAGCACAAAAAAGGTGTGAAAATAACATTACAGAGAGTGACAAAACAAATACAGAATGATTGGCCAGAAGTAGAGTTAAGGGGAACTAAGTATAGGAATCCCAGTGGGAAGAAGAGATCAGGAATTATTAAGTAAATGGAATAAGAGAATAATACCTGAAAAGGAATTAACTTATGGTCAAGTGAAGACTGCCAGTATGTCCCCGTCTGCGACAGAAATAGCCGAACAAGAAGGTTGGTCAAAGGCAGGCAAACAGACTTTATTCCAAGAGGGATATGAGTATAATAGAAAAATAGTGAAAGAATTGGATAATGTAATAAAAATATTGAAAAATCAGAATAAAAAATTACAAAGAGATTTAGAGACAACTAAAGCTCTTAGGCAAATTGAGAACCTGAACAGCGCCCCAGGAGAAATCTGGGAGGAAGATAGCGAAGAGGCCGTATATCAAGAAGAGTTAGAGAGACAGGAAACCCCCAGGGAAAGGGAAACTCCAGTGAGGCAGCTGCAGTTCAGCACTCCACGGAGAACCGACGGGGAGAGAAGTGAGGAGCAAAATGTCCAAGCAAAATTACTAGAGTTAAAATTAACTGACGTTGTGAGAAACCAAATAGGTTCAAGAAAATCAAATGAAGATTACTGCAGTTATATGGATAGAATCATTAAAACGGCAACGCAGGCTGGCTTAGGTTCTGAAGCAGTAACAAGATTAGTGCACACGTGCACAGGACATGCCATAACGGCGAAAGCCTTAGAAAAGGTTAGAGACCTTACAGGAGTTGAAGACAAATACAAACAATGGAAAGATATGCTAGTAAATGCAAGCAAAGAGCAAATGCCCTTACTTAGTGTATGGTTATCAATTGAGGATGTAATCCCAATGTCAGATAAAGTAAGGCTGCTACGAGATGTAGGGCGTAAAATACCAGGGGGAAGTAAATTAGGAACAATACTGAATAGCACGACTAAAAAACAAATAGAGGAGAGACTAGCTGAATATGATTTAAATAGTCAGTTTGTGAAAAGAAAGGAACCACAAGGAGCGAGGGTTCAAAAACAACGAAAAGATAAAGTAATGAATAAACAGAGAGCCCCAGTGGAGAACAGTAAACCGTATAACACAAGATTCCAAGCTAGGCAGGGTGACAAAGGTCAGTCCAACAGGCCTAAAAACTGGAATACTAAAAAGACGACATGGCAAAGGGATAGTAGTGTAAAGAAAACCTTTAAAGATAACGGAAAGGGTACTGCACAAAAGACTACGTACGTTCCAGCAGAGGAATGGGGAAAATTAACCCCAGCACAGAAAGATCAAGTAATACAGAAACGCAAAAACACTGAATCCAGTGTAAAGAGATTTGGAAGAAGCAAATTAACTCTAAATGCGGAAGCACAAGAAGATACTGAAAGAGAAGAAAATGTCAGAGACAGAAACAGTGCAGGGAAAAATGAACAATGAAATAAAATTGGCCTGTTAAAGGAGCATATCTGTGATAAGAGAGTTTTGGAAAGAGACGAAGATTTGTTTGTAAATGTAAAAGGTGTAGAATTCCTGTTGGATACAGGAGCTCAGATATCCTCCACAACAGAGCCAATAAATTACACAGGAAAAGTGCTAGTTCAAACATACAATGGAAATGTAGAAGAGGAACCAATGGGAGAAAAGTTTGGTGTAAAAATGATAAAAGGTAATGAGAATTTACTTGCAGGAAGAGATCTTAAAAAGGTGCTGAGATTGAAGGAAGTAGACACAGAACAGGAATTAACTCGCATCAAAAATAAGATGATTGGTAGTGAAGAATCAAAGGAAGAATTGATACAAGCATTGAGACAGACTCCATGCGGAAAATATAAAAATGACACTGGATTAGTTGATCAAAAATATGCACATGAGATTCTAGGCGGAATACACAAGCCACAGAGACAATATCCAATAAACAAATTGGGAAAAAATGAGCTGGATCAAACGATAACGGAATTATTAGAACAAAGAGTTATTAAAGAAGTGCCTTCAGCAATCACTAATAGTCCTCTGCAATTAGTGCCAAAACCTAAAAATCAAGGATTTAGATTAGAAACAAACTATAGGGCTCTCAATAAATTAACCCGTCCAGACCGTCGATACCTGATTAATGCAAGGGACACAATTGAGAAACTAAAGGATGGCAAATTTCTAACGAAATTGGATCTAATAAATGGATTTTGGGCAATCCCATTATCGGAGAATAGTCAAGAGAAAACCGCCTTTACGGTGGGAAATAAACATTATCTATACCAACGTTTGCCACAAGGGTATGTAAATTCTTCAGTTGTGTTCCAGGCAGTAATGATGGAAATATTAAAAGATCTGCTAGTGGAAGTATACAAGTGTTGATGACATTTTGATTACAAACGAAGATGAAAAAGAACACGTGAACACCGTAAAGGAGGTGTTGAAAAGAATAGCAGAGGCAGGACTGAAAATCAACATAAAGAAAAGTGAAATTATGACGGACCTAGTTGAGTTTCTAGGATTCTGGGTGTCTGCAGGCAATCGAGGTGTCACACAGACTATGAAGGAAAGAATAGCTGAAATAAAGACACCAGAAAACGTCAAAAATGTACAACAGATGATGGGACTAATGAATTATGTCAGAGACGTGATTCCAAAATTTAGTCAAATGGCGAAACCGATTTATGCCACAATAAAAGGGAACAAATTAAAATGGACTGAGGATGCGGAAAATGCACTTAGTGCTTTAAAGGAAGCAATTTTGTGCTCAGGACAGCTGGAAGGCAGAGAGGATGACAAAAATTTAGAAGTTGATCTAGATATAGACGAGGCTGGTTATCAGCTAATAATGCGGAACGAAAAAAGCTGTATACCAATACGCATTATGACAGGAAACTGGGAGAGCCCAGAGAAAAAATTTCTACCAGTTGAGAAGAAATTGGCTGCAATCAGTAAAAGATATGCAGAGCTAAAAGGTCTGGCCAGAGAAAGGCAAATACTGATTAACACCGATGAGATGGTAATGGCTCATCTGAATAAAAATAAGATCAAAGATGCTAAGGCCCAAAATACCAGATGGCAGAGATGGCAGAACGTTATACTAGATCCTAGCATAACTATAATCAACAAGGAGCGCAAGAAATGTCAGAAGAAAAGTTTACCATTGTTTAAGGGAATAATGGTATATACTGATGGATCTAAAACTTTGGCAGACAACGAAGCCCATTGGGCGTATATAATCAAAAAGAAAAAAGGTAACGATAACAGACAAGGGATCTTGTCCTGGGACAGCCCAAACAGCGGAAGTAATGGCAGTGCTTAAAGCACTAGAAAAATTGAAAGAAATGAATGCCAAACAAGTTGTTATAGTCACCGACAGTAAATATGTAGAGGCAAGTCTAAATGAAAACTTGGAAGTTTGGGAACAGAATGGTTTCTGTAAGTACAATAAAAAGCCCATTGAACATGAGCAGCTGTGGAAGGACATAAATTCTTTAGTGAAAGATTTAGACTTAGTCGTAATCCACCAAAAGGGTCACTCGAAGGAGAAGACAGAGTTATCACAAGGAAATGAAGCAGTTGACAAATTAGCCAGGCTAAGGAGAGTGGTTATAATCGAAGATAAGGGAACAGGTGCGCTTCAAAAGCTGCATGACTGTTTAAAACACCCCGGCGTAAATCTAATGGGGAAAATACTGTCAGACAATAACATAAATATTCCTAATTGGAGGAAGAAATATAGAGATATCAAGCTGAAATGCGAGAGCTGCATGAGAAAGGGATATCACAGAACAATCAGGAAAGATTATGGCAGGATACTCCCAGACAAGGCAAATGTAGAGTGGGACTTAGACATAGCTGGTCCACTCAACCCACGCACTAAAAAGGATAATAAATTCTTTTTAATAGTAGTGGAGGCATATCTGAATAAGATTTGGGCTAAGCCATTAAAAGACCCTAGTGCTAAAAACATAATCAAAGCACTTAGTGAATTAATGTCCGCTTGGAATAGACCAGAATTCATCAGAGTAGATAACGGATCGTACTTTGTGGGAAAACAACTTGAAAACTGGCTAGCTGAGAAACATATCAAATTGATTAAGTCTGTGCGTTATCGTCCAGAAAGCAATGGATTGAGTGAACGATCAATCGGCAGCTTGAAAAGCTTTTTTCGGGCAAACTATAACAATACGGAATGGGATGAACATATGGAAGAGGCTTTGTACTTCGTTAATATGAATACGGGGATTAGAGAAGCCAAAACAGAAATCGAACAACCTGAGGATAGATGTCAGGTAGGAGATTCTGTGTGGATAAAATTAACAAATAAACATCCAACTAAACCATTCAAAGATTTGATTACTAAGAAAGACAGGGTAATGAAAATCATAGATAAGCACACGGTCCAGCTGGAGCAGAATGGCGTGTGGAGCAAAAATAACCTAATTTTAACTAAATGATAGTGAAAAACCATGAGATTTCAGTGTGGAAACTGTAAATTCTCTGGATGGAAGGTGAAGGTTATTAGAATCAAAGAACAAAAGGATATAGCTAAAAGACAGCTATGTAACCAAAGTGAAAAATGAAAGCTATAAAAGAGACTGGCTGGCAAAAAAGCCAACAATAGAAAAAATTATTACTGAAATTAGTAATATAGTGAAGAATGGGCAGTACAGCATGGCTCGGATCATCAAGCAATGTAAGTATGGAACTATTTTTAAACCCTGCAATTGCAGTGAAGGGGAATGGATATTGAAGGATTTTTAAGAAGGGGAAATAAGCCCAATTGAAGTATTAAAAATCTCTTCAATACTTATCACACAAGACTTGTAAGGAAGACTAGAGTTGGTGAATTTGTGAAGCACTTGAGAATTAAAAACACCAAGGGAAGCTTGATGTATTACAGGAATGGAGGCAGAGAACCGACGTGGGCCTTCAAGGTCAAGAAATCCCAGGAGAGAACGAAGGTGGAATCAGACGTGTACGCAGCGACCCGTTGTGGCGGGAGCGGTAATTATCATTGCGATAGCCTTAATTGTATTATGGACTAGAACTAAACTAAATGATACAGGAATAGAGGAAGAAATAGATACGGTACAAATTGATCCAGATTATGAGGTGGACACAACCTTTCTGATAAACAAAGGGCAGAGTGAGAAAGGGAGAGAGTTAGAGCAGGAGAAGTCGCCTGAGACAAACGGAAAAAAGATGAAAAGAGTAGAAGATAGAAACATCAGAATTGAATGTAAAGAAGAATTCACAGACGAAAAGTACACGATGTATGAAACAAGAGAGAAATTAAGCAATCCAATTCCTGGATTGAAGTGGTATAGCGAAAGTACAAGAATAGCTGAAATAGCTCTGGAACGAAATAAATTCGGAGAGAACGAGGAGAAGCTTTATCAGATAAGCATTAAAACAAACAAATCCTGGGAAGAGTGTAGTGATAATGACTTAAAGAAATGCGCCAAGACAAGCTATAATTGGAAGTTGCACAATATATGGAGAGAAAAAGTGATAGAAAAATTGATTAAACAATTTAATGGTAAAGACTGTAAGGAACATGAGATGAGTTGGATCGGATGTGCATGCATGCAGAAATGGAAGTGTGAGGTAGACGAGGACGGAGCAGAAAATAAACAAGATGACAGGGAACATTGGTTATTGTTTAGTAATGCAAATGGAATCATAAGTCAAGGTGTAAAATTAATGACTATGTTGGAGCACTCTCAAAAATGGATAGATATAATCACGGAAGATAACACAATGACAGATCAGATGATACTTCAGTTTAGATTATTTGACATATTGGAAGATGTAGCCACAAGACAGAATGAAAAAGTAATTCCGATCAAAATAACCGATATGGAGGAAGGAGAAGGGGTAGTTGTCAGTTATGACAACAACCTATTAGGAAAATATTATCCAATTCCAATTGTAAGGGTGAGAGCGAAAAGAGATAAAGAAGTTATGTTGTGGAAAATTCCTAAAGAAATAATGGAGTACCATGGAAAGGAGAATATCCCTGAGCCCGCATTTATGATGACATGGGGTGATAGGGGTAAACTGTCAAAAGAGGAAAAAATGGTTGACTTTAAAAGATTTTGGACAGTAGTGTGGAGTGCAGGTATCAACCGGTGGATGTACGCAGGATGGACGTGCGACAATGAGAAGGTAGATGGGAATTGGAGGAGAAATGAGATAAATCAAGGAATATGCAGAATGGTTTCAGAACCAGTAGCAACTGAAAAAACTATTTATGCTGACACCCTAGGAACCTTCAGTTCACAAGAGAATGGTAGATGTATGCCACCATTTCCTTTCTATTTTATGTTGGCTAAAAAACAATTCTTCAACAAACAACTACATGACATAGAGCCCAGAAGAGCAACATTGAAAGAAGGAATTCAAACCATAAATGAGAAGGTGAAGAAGAAATTTCTAAAAATGGCTGGGATTGGAGAGGATACCTTTGCCTCAATAAAATGGCTAATGAATAACTTTAAGATAATATTGACTATGACAACAGTCATTTTTGTGTTGATCCTAATTGAGTGCACAGGAATAGGAAGAATGTGCAGATTGTGTATGTTAGTAGTATGGAGATTATGCAAATACGTTAAATGCGGTAATCAGGAGGAGACAAGATCTAACAGAGTGGAACCACACACCCCAGACACCCCCCAGAGAAATGTGGGTGTGGCTAGTCCCATGAGAAATATAAGTAGAGTTTAGAATAATGGACATAGCATAAAAATTTGAAGGGACTGAAAAAATCAGAGAAAATGGCTGTTAGCAGACTAAGGAATCCTAGGGAGCCAAACAATACAATGGACACAATTGATGATTTTGGAACACTGGTAAATATGATTTTATATTAAATATATAGGGCACTGAGTAAGAAAATTAACTGATTATATGAAATATGAGGAATATAGAAATTAAACAAAAGAATTGGAATTTGTTTATAGGAACTGAAGAAAAGCGTCACAGGCCATCTAGTAACCAGGCATCTGGATTGCTGCATAGTAGTTAGAGAATATGAATGTATGAAGTGCCATGAACTGTTGGGTGCAGAGGAAGGAGTTCTTCTACGAATGGGAAGCCTGTGCAATGTATGTTTTCTAAAGACCAATACAGTGATATGGTACAATGAAAAGAATGAGATGGAGTATTGTTTGGATGTGTTTAAACTAGTAGAACAAATGGGTATAGAAATGATGGATAAATTGAAATATATGTTTATGGAGCTCCACCCAGTGGTAAAAAGTATATATAGCGATCTGACAGTTCATGTGGATTGGAGAAGGGCAGACCAATTGTTTGTACATGTGCTGCATAAAGAAGGTAAAGGGAGTGATTTGAGAGTGATTAAACATGATGGGATATTTTATCTTATAGCTCAGAGAGATGAGGGATCTCCAATTGAGGGAGACCCGGAATTCTACACTCCAATTGACAGCCCGGAATTCCAGGAGAGGGATTGCGGCTCGGAGCAAGGTAGTAATAATACCGGAGACTTTTATCCCGAAATTCAGCCGGTGTCAAGCCTGTCTGAGTAATGGGAGGGGCCGCACCTTTATCTGTGAAGCTCCTGATGGGCAGTTAATTGGGGCATGTCCGCATGAAATAACTAATGGTAAATGGATGCGAAAGAGATTTGGCGCATACCTGACGATTATTAAGCAGAGTACAAAAAATTGGCCTTCCACAACCAGAATTAACGGAAAAATAATAGGTGGTGAATTGATCAGACCAATGAACAAGAGACCCTGGGTGGCGAGATTCATGAACATGTCTCAAAGAAATGTTTATACTGAAACTGGACAGGTTTATGCTCAATTAACCAAATATGACCAGAAAAGGAAGTGTTATGTGAACTACCTCGATTTGGAAATAAAAGACTAAAATTTGCATGAGGGGCATGTTAGAATAATAATGAAATTGATTCTTTTATTCCCAATGTATGTACAGGGATACGGCCTAATGTATGGAGGTCTTGCTCCCAATGTGTAACCAAGGATGATGCCAAATGTAAAGAGGCCTATGTTAACCACACAGATATGTTATGCATGGTTTTATGATGTTGGAAATATATAGAAAATGTAGTGGAGGTTTTATAGAGAACCTTTATGTTAGACTTTATAAGAGTCTTATAGGAAAGTGTAGTGGAGGTTTTATAGAGAACCTTTATACTGGACTTTATAAGAGCCACATGTAGAACAGAAGCAGCAAAGTGAAATAAAGAAGTTGTTTATATGGCCAAAGAACCTTTATAAGAAGTTTTTATTTTACAACTTTTGTGTATAAGCGGTATATAAGGCCGAAAAACCTAAAGGAGGTTTTTCTTATACAACTTTCATAAATGACTTTGTAAGCATGGAAAAACATGACAACATGATATTGTGAAAATGTTTTACTTTGGTTCATAGCAAGAATACAGACACATGGTTTGTTGAAAATGTTTTATTTGGTTTTATAGTAAAGACACGGAAGCAAAGACTGTTGTAAAAATGTTTTATTTGGTTTTATAGTAATGACACAGAGATAAAGACTTTGTAAAAGTATTTTATTGAATAAGTGAAATGAACACGCTGAGACATGTTTTAGGCAATCTGCTTTATTAAAAAGGTGAAGAGAAACACTAAGTCATATGAATAAAGGTCATTTATAAATGTAACCAAGTATTGAATGAAGAAACAAGTTTTACCCAGGATGATGTCTTGCAGACGAGACGAAGGAGGAGATTAAGGAACCAAGCCAGAAGAAGAAGAATGAAAGAGTACAGAGCATTATATACTAAAATGTTGAAGGAATTGAGGGAGTTGACAATCGTTCAAAATCTAGGATTGGATGAACTGTGCCTATGTAATTGAATATGTGATGAAGAGGTGTGATAATGAAATGGTATATAAGGTATTGATCTCTGTATGAACATCAGAAGCTGAGAGCGTTATGCTGCTTCTCCATTGCTTGATGATCCGAGCCTGACATCTGCTGGTGACACTTGTGAACTGCCGCTTTTTGTTACTTAAGACTTTTCTTTTTGTAAACTTTTATTTGATTGTATGTAAAACTTTTTGTTATTGGAAAAATAAATCTACTTATAATTGATTTATAAAAGAAACCGTTTGCCACGTCTCTGCTTTCTAAACGAGTTGATCTGAACCAGACACGGAGGGGGTCTGTTCTTCTAGAAAGTGAGTATAAATATATATTTATGATCTAGTTAAGGATTCGACCTGCTTTACCTAGCCTGAGGTTGTAAACTAAAAATAGGTAGAAGGTGTGTGGGATCTAGTTAGATTGTACACCGAATAACAAAATGTAAATAAGTTATACTGTTTATAATATATAAATATCTTGTCTTTCTTATACATCAGATCAAATTCTTAATAACATAATAAATATATTACAGTAGTGTACACTCTAAAAAAAAAAAAGGTTCTATATTGCACCAAAAATGGTTCTTGGCTCGTAATCATAGGGGAACCTTTTTTAGTGCTATATAGCACCAATTTTGGTGCTTCAGTGGTTCTTCAGCGGTTCTTCAGAGGTTCTTCAGCGGTTCTTCAGAGGTTCTTCACCGGTTCTTTGACTAAGGTGCTATATAGCACCTCTGAAGAACCGCTGAAGAACCACTGAAGCACCAAAATTGGTGCTATATAGCACTAAAAAAGGTTCCCCTATGATTACGAGCCTTTTTTTTTAGAGTGTATAAAATAAAATAATTAGTAGTATATTACAATATTATATAAAATACAAATCCATATTACATTATTAGCACATGTTAATTCAAATATTTATATGATATAACATCCTATAACAAAACAAACAATTATAATACAATATAAACCATTATATACCACACATTACGTATCAAAAATGGAATAAAACATGGGATATATTCAGCATCGTACCATGTACAGGCCGCGCCACGTGCGTAGGGTGGTCATTTCCATAACACCAAAAAGGAGGACACTTGTGGCATTTAGTGGGGCAAAAATAATTGCATAGGACTCTGGTGTACTCGCAACTACAATGTAGTCGTAATACAATTTTGTCCATCATATCGATGGTATCATGATACAGTGATTCTGAAATAGCCAATTCAAGACATTGTGATATCTGTTTCAAAAACTGACCATTGAGATGAACCTGTCTTGCAAAGTGCACAATGCCTGAAAACATAACATTTCTGAAAATAAAAATAAAAATAATAATCTGGCAGACTGGCACAGTGCCAGAAAACATTAAATTTCTGGACTTCTGGAAATAACAGAAATACAGAAACAAATAATGAATGCGAAAAATAAATAAATACACATTTCAGTTAACAAAGAAGTTCACCCTCTGCAGCAGCTCAGGCGACAACAGCACCTCTAGGGTCATCATGGCCACCAAGGCAAGCCCCCATTGCCCCTGGGCTTGTTCATCTCCTGCAGGGAGTGGTACACATAAAAACATAGCCTTCAAAAATCTGTATTGTTATAAAACCAATACATATTCATATTTCATATAGCCCATTCATAAAATCAAAATGCTGCATTAGAGATACAGGAAATGAATAGCCTACATATATTTGCTTCATTAAATACAATACACAGCAAAATAACTGCATCAGATTTGTGAACACATAAGACTAGTGTACTCACCAAATAGTTGATTGTCTGTCTGCAACACTTCTGCCCTTTCCTGGCTGCATCCAAGAGCTTTTTGTTTCCAAGGAACTTCTTGTACACGTCTGTGCAAAGAAAGGTGAAACTGACACAAACTTTGAGCTCAGCCTTGAGGCTGTCCACATCCAAACGATTCCTCTCGTTTCTACATGCAGATGTCATCATTGAAAAGGCTAATTCTGTGTGTGCATCGCTGCATGGCAGGCACGTGCACAGGTAGGGCTCAACCTGTGCAGAGCACATGCCCTTTTTGCCCTTACACTCCGAAGTGCCCTTTTTTTGGTGGGAGTGTTTTTTGTTCCTGCTTCAATAAATCAATAGTTTTGGTAAGTGCATTTGAGTTTGACTTTTGTAAAATGTTAATAATATATTGATAAGTAATACAACCACATTTAATTTGTTTTTGCCACCGAAAAATCATAAATAAGCAAAGGTGCGCCCATAGACCGCCAAGAGCGCCCGCGCTGTTTCCTACTGGAACTTACACAAAGTGACTGAGTGATCCTCGTCATCTAGGTCAAATATATTTCGTAGAAATTTGTTCCTGGATTTATGATTGCTAATACAATTAATTTTTTAACATGTAATAATATCATGGTCGCATGTTTAATTAATTTACGTTGTTGATATATGCACATATTCTCTAATTTTTGAATCTCTATACTCTCTCGTTTTCACATGTGTAGTAAAAGATGGTTACAGTAATGTTGTCGTTACATTAAGTGCAAATAGGCCGTCTTTTTCACAGAAGGTCTGGTTGGGTCAGTCAGAATTGCAGAAGACACCATGTAAATGATATTCGTGATAGTGCAGGGGTAAAGCGCATGGCTTGAAGTTTTGACGCAAATTGATCACGGTTCGAATCCGCGTTTTGCCGAACTTGCTCTACTTCATTTTCCCATCACACAGAAATTCAAAAAGGCATTTTTTCCCCCCAATAAAAATAGTGAAAATCTTCAAAAAATGTAAATAAAGCATGTCATGTGTGTTTGATAATAAAGTGTTAAAGGCCTTTGCACACTGAGTCCGAAATTCCCATGCGAAATTTTCGCACGTCAAAAAATAAATTCGACCTCACGTTATGTCAATCACGCTTGCACACTGCCTCTGAAACTTTCGTCCGTCAAAAAAAAAATCGGAACAGGTTCGATTTTCTGCGTTTTTCGCATCCGTTTTCCCATCTACAGTGCTGATGCCCAACCTAAAACTGCTGGCAATGCTGGTGAATGAATCGCCAATGCTCCTCAGATACCTACAATTAAATATACAAATATTATTGTATAAAAAATACTACAATATCACAGCTATAATTATAGCACACCAACTCCCTGTAAACCTGATCCTAGACATACTGCCAGTCTCTGTTCAGGATTGGAGATTGGTGGTCTTCTTTTTAATATGTGGCTCCAGTATCGCTAGCAAAGCATCAAACGGAGCCACTGACATTCAACTTTGAATCGGTCTGGATAATCCGCAGCTCCTTGATAAGGAGGTGGAAGACGGCATTTTGTGTTGTTTTGCGTTTTTTTCCGTAACGCATTCATTAATACGCATCGGACTCCGTGTGCAAGGTCTCTGTGCGTGACGAATTTTTCGGATCACGAATACGAAAAAAAGCATGCGAAAATTTCGGACTCAGTGTGCAAAGGCCTTAAGGGGCGGGTGAACAGAGGGGGTGCCCTTTTTCAGTTTCAGCACATGCCCCTCAAAAGGTCTGTGCACGGCCCTGCTGCATGGGATGGAGAAAATATAGGCGCTGATCTTCCTGAGTTTCACAAGTGGTACATCTGCTTTGGTACATCTGCTTTTTGATATTTCAGATATCGCTCCACACTGTGGCAACCTTCCATTTCCGGAGAGGTGAAGGAAGCTTCCACCATGGCATAATCCTCATTCAATCCATCCATATCAATGTCTTTCAGATTGCAGGCCTGGACAGCATCACTGTGTTCTTCATATGACACAACAGTTGTGAGGTCAAGCTTTGCCACTTTGATATGAAAGCTGTTCTCAGAGAAGTCATGCCTTTCACTTATGTATTTATTGGCTCTTTCATAGAAACCAAGAAACTCCACCACACATTTATTTGCCAGGTAAGGGGGTAGCTGCTTGAGTTTGCTGTGCACAGTAAAGCCAAAGAACCTGTCCGTGATCCTTCTCTCAAGTTTCTGTTTCAGTTCAGTCATTACCTTAAACACACGTTATTCTGAACGATTTGGCCTCAAGTGTTTCAATGGTGTCTGAGAACACTTTTAGAACGTGACTGAGGAAAAGAAAATATGTCTCAGACACTTCAATCCTTTCCTCTCCAAAACAATTCCACAAAAACTGGGAGCATTGCTCCTCGCCTTCACTCTGAAAGTAGCTGGTCAGGGGCTTCCAATAATTCAGTATTCTGTCAATAGATGGAAGCAGGGACAACCACCTTGTGACGACATGCCATAGCAGGTTGCATTCTTCCACTTCCACAAACTCACAGAATTCCTTCAACTGTGCTGTTCTGCTTGCTGAAATGCTAAAATGGCTGTAAACCTTGAGCTACAGCATTTTCAACATCAAAATTCAGGCTGCCTGCTGCATATCAAAATGTCTAGCCACTTGGGGACCATATACAGGCAAGGGGAACTCATATTAATGTTAGAGGCAGACAGGACACCCAGAACATTTCCCCGTCCTGCTTTTGACTAAATGAAAGCTCAGACGAGCCGATCTGGAATCTTCCCTATATGTCGACATACGGGGAAATGCGATCAACAGACTGTCTGTACTCAATGCTCATCACTGCAGCTTTTCATGTGATGGGAAAAGATATAAAAATACTGCTCGACAGCTGTAATGGTAAAAAAAACGTAGTAAAAGTATTTGAGAGGGGTTCCACATGTTACAAAGTTCGTAGTTCGTAGAATAAGGAGGATGACGACAGGGTCGGCGTGACTGGGTCTCATTCAAAACTCTCAGATACTAACAAAATAAACTCTGGTCTACGAGTCAGTCTCTCTCTCTCTCTCTGGCACTGACAGTGCGTGCAGATCTCACTAAACCACGCCCCCTCCACCAAAAGATCTAATACTCATTTCAAATGCAAAGATGTCAGCCAATCACAACAGTGGGCGTTTTCAATGAAGTCTCAAAGCAGACACGCCCCTTAAAACAGAGCATTCAAGCCAGAGGGCTAATTTCAGAATAAAAAAATGCCTTTTATTTCTAAATTATGACATTTTATGATGTAAAAATCATACTAACACTATAAGTACACCTCAGGAAACATTATAAAGTAATAAAAAAATCCACGCCATGGGACCTTTAATTTATGTTTATTCTTTAGGAAGAGATTATCACGTTCACTCGCGTGCCGCGCTGCCGCTTGACGTTGAACTGACACGCGTCTATACAGCGCCTATATACAGTCACGTCACATTAAAGAGCATCAAAACGGCATTTATCATTTGAATTTCATGATAAAATGGACTGAATACTTAATATGTCCGTGTGGGAACTCGGATGGAAGTGTGTTCCGCCCTTAAAGGGATATTTCACCCAAAAATGAAAATTCTGTTATCATTTACTCACCCTCAAGTTGTTCCAAACCTGTGTGAGTTTCTTTGTTCTGCTGAACACAGAATAAGATATTTTGAAGAATGTTTGTAACCAAGCAGATAGAGCAACCATTGACTACCATAGTAGGAGAAAAATACTATGGTAGTCAATGGTTGCTCTATCTGCTTTGTTCCCAACATTCTTCTAAATATCTTATTTTGTGTTCAGCAGAACAAAGAAACTCATACAGGTTTGGAACAACTTGAGAGTGAGTAAATGATGACAAAATTGTCATTTTTGGGTGAACCATCCTTTTAAAACAAGATGCGAATACGCGTACCATAACACCCCTAATGTACAGAGTAGGGCACTAGGACATTCTCACACAAAGCCTTAGCTTTTGTTTTCCCACAGGTCATCCGCTTAGCTGTAGAGGAGTCACTAAAGATCTCTTTCACTCCACAGTCTACACTCCTGTATGCCTGGCGATGCTTGACTGCATAATAAACTTTACAAAGCTCTGCAGCTTTTACAAAGCCCATGCTTCTCCATTGACTTTATCAGACTTTATGCCTCCACGTCCTCCCGATTGCCTCATAGACAGCAAAAGATTGTCTGCGAGCTTCTCCTCCTGTCTATACGGTAATTTCTCTACAGCGCGCCGAGTCGCGTGGTTATGACGCAATCATTAGCCTATTTTTTTTTACGAAAACGGTTTCTACGGGGGGATAGTGTAAGATACAAGGTAATGGAGCCTTTTATACATTGTCGTGTTTCTTTAGAAATAAACAATGGTCAAATGGAGTCTTTAAACGCCACAGATGTAAAGTTATTCGCTGTCAAAGTGACGCCAAAATGAATGGGAGTCAATGGGATGCTAACAGCAGGTGATGGCTTGGTTAGCAATGGCTGCCCCTATGGAAGGTACGCTTTCCGGGTGCTGGATTACCCCCTTGATAAAGACTCTAGAGTGTTTTTTTTAGGCCGATTCCACACAAATCCAAAAAGGAGGACAAATGAGTGTCCGGCTTGAGGCTGTGCCAATCGATTAAATTCCGGACTGCCCGGCCCAAATCCAGACGTATGGCCACCCTACACATGCGTCACAGACAGCATAAACAATTAAATCTGATTCTTTCCCATAACACACTCTCTGTACCATATACATTCATTATCAGTCAACTAAATCTCTTTTCTTTTTGAAACAGAACTGATTGATCAACATACCTGTAATCAGGGGAAATAATCAGTAAAGCAACGGGACATATTCTCCCTCTCTGGTACACACTAAGCACACAATGCAAATTAGTTAGCGTCATGATATACATCATTTGAATCAAATAACAGATTAAATTATACATTTTCATCATAGCTAATATAATCATATGTTACTATAAGTCAATCACATTCTTCCAGCAACAAATATGCGTTTTAAACAAGAAACATCACCATACCAGAATATGGTATCCTTCGCTGCCTTTGATATCCCACTATCCTGTACGTTCCATTCTGTGACAGTTGAGCTGGGGAAAAAAAGTCAGTTTGTGTGTACATCATGTAAAGTTTTTTACCAACATTTTCTACTTTTGATGTAATTTCTAGCGAGAAATTACTAATGTAGTAATTAAATATGTGTTTAGTTCTCATCAAAGCTCGCTCTATTTTGCTGTACATCATTAAACTGTTACACTGCCTAAAAAGTCTGTCCGAGTTCAGTTTCGTGAAGTGCCTTCATGCACGAACTCTGCCTTACAAGCCATTGTCTGATAAGACAGCAAGGCAACGAGTCACCTGCCTAGGTTTTTGGACACAGCCGTAGACTCGAGGCAATCTTCTTCTCCTCCTCCTCCTCCTCCTATCTCGAGGTAATCGCATGTTCCCCAACAAATTCCCAATGCAAAGTTCCACTATTCTAACATTATTTTCACACAACTTGTGAAAGATATAATATAGGAACAAAATTTAAACCATTCTGTTTACAAAACATAGGAAAAAATTAAACATTAGTATAAACCATAAATAAAGAAAATACAATATAAGAAAAGAAAATACACAAGTCAAAACAAACCAATGAATATTTTCACACCAGTTACACTTGCAAATGAGGTCTAAAACAGTCATCTTACACTGGAGGACAGGTAACCACTAGGGGGCCTCGGCAGACCTCCAAGGGAGCCCTAATAAGCCTGAAATTTATTTAAATGTAGTTTTATTAAAATAATCTTTATATTCTAAAAGAAAACTCAAAAAAAATATGTACAACATTAAAATGACATCATACACAGATCAGGCATAACATTATGACCACCTTCCTAATATTGCAAGTTTTTTTTTTTTTTTTTTTTTTGATGATGATGTTGAACTTTGGGGTTTCTTTTGTTCCACCATTTACAGTGGGTTGCACCAACAAGGATTAATCTTAAATCTAGATTAAATCAAGGTTTCTCTAATAATTCTGTTGCACCAAACTTTAAACCTTGTTTAAAAATAAGCAGGTTTACATTTAAACCATCATTTTGATCCTGGATTTAATTTATATTTAAGATAGATTAACTTTAATCCTGTTGCTCCATAACTTTAAACTCAGATTTAAATCTCAATTATGGATTAATTTTAAACTTACATGTGAGGAGGTTTAAATAAAATAAAGTGCACCTACAATTAAACTATGCATATGATTGAACAGAGATAGAAACAGTGGGTGTGTCGTCAGGTCTCAGAGAGGTGTTTATTACTAATAAAAATGAAAAATAAAGTGAATTGAGCCGTTAGAGTGTGAGGGTCGTGGCGATCTCGAGATGAGTGACCGCATCCCGGACTCTATTAGCAGGCGTAAACTCACGGTAGGTGAATTGTAGGTGCACCTCGGTGTCGGACAAACAAAAGAAGAGGAGTATATTTAGCATTGATGGCAGCGGTGAAGTTGAGGTCAGCGCCAGTGATCGCGGCTGCGCCTCGCGTTTCTTATGCCCGCTCCACGCGTGGCTGCTACGCGGCGATCAAATGGGATGGGCGGCGCTGTCAACAGCGGAGATGGTCACTCCACCAATCATGACAGTTGTTTTGTCATAAATTACGCTGCCACAATATACTCCATAAATTGATACTTTAAATATATATTTACGCAAGCGCTGTTTTCATTTCTTAATCAGTAACGGTCTCTCTACGTAGCGCTTTATAAAGACAGCTGACATTTTACAAGTTTATTTCCTTTATTGGCAAGAGCTACTTATGTCAGAGAGAGTTTATGGTGGTCAATTAAGAAGGAAATTGAATATTAGTATTGTTGCCGTCAATGGCGAATCCATCAAGGCGGCGAAAAATTTTCGTAAAGGTTTTAATCGCAGGTTAAATTCTAATCCTCGATTTGTTAATCTGGGTTTAAAATTAAGGGGTGCAACACAACTCGATTTAAAATAAAGCCTAGATCAACAAACCCTATAGATTAGCTCTAAATTTGTTGGTGAAACTCACCCTCAGTCTTCCTGCATTTTCTTTTCATGATTTTTATTCTGATATCATATGTTTTGTTTCTCTATGTTGCTTTTGGTTGTCAGCAATTTTCCTCACCTTTACAGGTCTAATGCCATCAATGGGTCTCATTCATGAAACGTTCGTAAATATGAGCAAATTCTGAGTAATTTGCTCGTAAAATTGACCTTTACAAAAAACTCTCCTCCAGATTCACAACGGATTCGGTAGTTAAACGTGTGGTGTATGTTAATGAATTCCAAACATTCGTAAATAGGATGCGCGTGCACACTCATTCATAATTAGCATAATCCCCGCCCATGAGGACTGCAAATGACGTGTGCAGAAATGCTGTGGAATCTCGTGGACTTCTTTCTCAGGTTGCCTTGCAATACATATTAAATTATCATGTGTCCATCAAAGCATTTTTAGCCAGCCAAAAAACGCCTGGTGCTCTTCTGAAAACGGCCAGCTGGTGGCGCTTGAGAGCGCTTTGCAAGGGCAATCGTTTTTCCATCTGAGATACTTTGATTGCTATGATACAGAATATCCATGGCAGTAATGTGTTAGTATCTAATTTTGAAGAATATTACTGAATGTACAAAAAAAATGAAAAGCAGAACTTCATTATTGTTGTTCAGTCGGTGTAAAAGTGGGATGATTGGTCGGTGTAGTTTTTGTCCCACCACTCCTCCACTGTGATTGGACGGCTGTGACCCAGTGTTGAACAGTAAAAAAAAAAAAACAATGACGGGGCAAATCAACTCTTTAAATATTATTATGGTTAATAGTGCATCAAAATGGAATGTCAGTTTGCCAAAATTAGAACACCGTTCAAATGTTTTACGCACCATTTACACGTGGTAGGGAGCCCCTGGCTAAAAGGCCTGGTGTAAATTTCTTTCCAACCAGTACAAACCGGTAGCCTACCAACTAACATTTTGAAAATATGAAAATTTTCGTGAATCCGAAAACTTACGTCAGAGCGGCTTTACTAACGATTTACACACAAATTCGTTCTGCTCGTGTTTCATGAATGAGGCCCATTGTCATTTTATACACCGATCTGGCTTAACATTACGACCTAATATTGTGTTGGTCCCCCTTTTGCTGATGCAAACTTCCATCCATTTAGCCCAAAAACCGGATGCTAATGGCTTGGTCAAAAGGAATTCTGCATGTAAGCCTTTTCAGCATTTTGGTGAAGTTCTCTTAATTTATTGATATCTCATTTAAATCTGACTCCATTAATAATTTTATCTGACTCCAATTTTATGTGACTCCATAAAGTGTGTTACGTTTAGAGTTTATCAGCTGATTTTAAGATTAGTTGCGATTTAATTTAGATCGTTGATTTTCTTTGTATCTTCCTAGTTTTCATATTCGTTCATCGAGAGACCCAAAATCGCAGAGAAACAGACGCTTCCGGACGCGCGTTCACGGACACAAAATGGTTACTTCTGAGATTAGTCAGAGGATGCAGAGTGGATATGTAACCTTTAAGTGGTTGCACATGCTCAGTCAACAAAAAGCGTAATTTTTAGTCATATCCACGGACTACAACTTGCTAATCCAGCGATAGTCAGAAATCGGAATATCGCGCACGCTGCGCCCCATGCTTCAGTTGTGCCGTCATCGGTGTGATCTATCATAACACTAGATTTTGCGGTAATTAAGGAGTCTACATCGATCCATACTAGAAAAATGATTTCAGAATAATACAAGATAAGTCAAGATTAACATTTATTTTGGCCAGACAGGAAAAGTAAATAAGTAAACAAGAATCCATGGTACACAACTGATCAGCGTAAAAACATAAAACACAATTGCAAATATGAAAATAATTTAAAAGAGTCATTTTGTCTGGCTCATAGTCTACATGTCATGTATGTGTGTGCCCCAAAGACACAGACACACCACCATATGGAGGTTCTGGCTACAGAATTTTCTCCCCCTGAAAGCTTGGTTACCCAGCCTTAAATACTCCAACTAGAACAAAAGGGTTGTAAATATTTGCAACACAACCACCTGGTTTGGGGGGAGTGGATCAGATATCTTTGAAGAGACTCCTCAAAAGGAGAACTGAATTCTCATTAGTTTTCAATCTTTCTAATACTACTAGTGACTGCAGTGAAACTGAGACCATTTTACCATTCGCACCGAGACCTTTAAAAAGACATCAAACATGAAAGGGATAAAACAATAGATTTACAAGATACATCATCATTGGTATATCTGCATTTGGTGACTTGAAAACAGGGCAAGGAGAGGGCAAAATGGGGAGGGGGTGAAATGTTTGTCAGGGTGGTGTCACACAGTTTCTGTGAGATCTTCTCTCAAGATTAGTGACTTTTATTGTTCTATTGCTGGGGTGTGTATCTCAGCTTGTCTTTGCACCAAAACCGATCCTTACACTGACAAAATAGCCCTGAAGCCGTCGAGGCGTGGACTCGATTAGAACCCTGAAGGTGTGATGTGGTTCCTGGCACCAAGATGTTAGCAGCAGATCCTTTAAGTCCTATATGTTGCGAGGTGGGGCCTCCATTGATCGGTCTTATTTGTTCAGCACATCCCACAGATGCTCGATTGGATTGAGATCTCGGGAATTTGTTGCCCAAGTCAACACCTCAAACTCATTGTTGTGGGAAAATTAACTCAATTAAGGCCCCCTGCTTGAGAACCATAAGCCATTTAATGTAAATCTCTACATAATTTCTACTAGCTCTAGCTCTGTAACCAATATCTCAAACTCAATTTCTTTAAAATAAGAATGCCCCCATGCACAGAAGTATATTAAATTGCACTTTTTCACCCCCGTGAAAGAATTAAGAGAAGTCTCAATCCTGAAATGTTCTACTCCGAAAAATACATTTAGGACAGAATTTAAACCTTCCCATAATAAATTGAAACTAAAAGTGAATTCTTGAGTGATCTAATTCAAATTCAAAGGAGGAAGAAGGAACTGCTTTTTGTTCCAAGGAGCTATAACCATCCTGAGGCGTGATATTGAGGTTTCTGTACACCCATAACCTAAATTTGTTGGGAGCCACGGCACAAAGACAGCCTTTCTGGTTAAACTAAGTCAAATAAAAATTAAAGCTGTTGATTTTACAATACCGACACAAGAGGTAATCACCTCTTGAGATACACTGACCCTGCTGCTATTATTGCATTTTATTGCTGCTGTTGACACTGTCAACAATAATAAACCTAGACATTTAATCCAGTAACAACATCACTCTTCATATTTGACTTTAATTTATAGTTTAATTGAGTAGTACATTTATTAACTAAAATTATAGCATGAAGACATTTAAACAAAGTGTGTTACATACATGAATATGCAATAACTGTGTTGCATTATATTGCAATGCATTATTTTGTTCCTTTTCGTTATTTTATATATTTTTAAAACAATTATATACTTAAAGGAAAGAAAATGTAACATACAGTTCTGTATCTTTAGATTTCTTTCTCTTAATTTCATCTACATACGCACTTAGAATGACCATTATTTTGGTTGTTAAATTCTACAGTAAGTCCTCAGCTTTACATTATTCAACATTTATCAAGTAATGCTGAGACTCTTTCAGTTTAATGAAAAGATAGCCTAACACTGTCGTAATTTGTTTAAATATATATATATATATATATATATATTCCCAAATTCAGTATCTCAGAAAATTTGAATATTGTGAAAAGGTTCAATATTGAAGACACCTGGTGCCACACTCTAATCACTCAAAACACCTGCAAAGGCCTTTAAATGGTCTCTCAGTCTAGTTCTGTAGGCTACACAATCATGGGGAAGACTGCTGACTTGACAGTTGTCCGAAAGACGACCATTGACACCTTGCACAAGGAGGGCAAGACACAAAAGGTCATTGCAAAAGAGGCTGGCTGTTCACAGAGCTCTGTGTCCAAGCACATTAATAGAAAGGCGCAGGGAAGGAAAAGATGTGGTAGAAAAAAGTGTACAAGCAATAGGGATATCCGCACCCTGGAGAGGATTGTGAAACAAAACACATTCAAAAATGTGGGGGAGATTCACAAAGAGTAGACTGCAGCTGGAGTCAGTGCTTCAAGAACCACTACGCACAGACGTATGCAAGACATGGGTTTCAGCTGTCGCATTCCTTGTGTATATTTTTCATGAAATATATTATGAAATGTTTGTGATTAAATCTGTTTAATTGCTTTAAAAAAATACACAATGGGTTGGCCTAAATTATATCCCCTTTTTTTATTTATTTTTTATTTTTTACCTTTTAGGGACTTGCAATTTAGTAGAATATAATTTTGCGCAAAAAGAGGTTTGAATGAATGCTAATAAGAATGACAACATCAAACTTGCAAATATATTATTTTAATAAACATTGTTTAACTTAAAAAACTACTCAAACATTAGGCTTGTTTGAGATGCGCCTCGCCTCGCATGAAATTCAGCCGAGACTAGGCGGCTGCAGTGAGGGGAGGAGTGAAAAAAGTGCAGGCAAGCCGGACAGTTCTCTCTTCTCGTAGTGGATCAGACACCTGCGAGATCAAAGACGGATATCGCGGGATTCACACTCGTGCACTTTGTTACTGATAAACTGGATGTAATTTAAGTTCTGTTACTTTTATATGAAAATAAATATTATGAACAAGACACCCAAAGTTTTTGTTATTTATTTCCATTCGAAAGACGTGTTTATCAATAATTTTGACTTTAGTTAGGCCTACATACATGTTTATATATATATTTTTATATATGACAACAATCACATAACCCACAGAGAGATCGCCTTTGTTAGAGAGTTTGGGAATATTCACACATAAAAACATGATATCAGATTTTTAAAAAAGTGTTTAAAAAATATTTTTTCAAACATTTTAAAAAAGAACCATATACATCACGGTTGTTTAAACCAATAAGCATTAAGCTGTGTCGTCAGCAAGTCGTTTCCCATCATGCTTTTGATCAGCGCAGTCGGTGTAGACCGACTGCGCTCGACTGCAGAATCCGACACATCCGCCTTTCGCTTGCGAGAGTTTGTTGGCATACGTCAGCATGACATCAGAGCAAGGCGGACCGCCCTCGGACACATTTCTAGCCGGCATGCATCTCGTGTTGATCACCGGTGATCGGTTCTGAGCAGATTTTGCTCATCTCAAACAAGCCTTTTTTATCAAGGGGGTAATCTTCTCTGTCTCTGCAAGATTCGGTGATTCAAATTTTATGTTGCACAACTACTAGAAGACTTGCCACTGTCGGACAGGCTGATCACGTCACATCTACGTCGTCAAGCTCAGTCTGCGGCTGCGCAGTATAGGCTACATCAGCTATCAGGAAGTAAGTGCTCCTAGTGTGACTTCAATTCTCTTCGTCGAAGTCTATGGGGTCGCTGTGTCCATTTCTTTTACTGTCTATGCTTTTTATGAGAAAAACTATTGGACTCACCGATTCAATAGAGTGAATCTGACTTCCAACAGTACATTGGAAATATTGAAAGTGGCTCAATATTTCATTATCTGTAATAGCATCGTGTCTGTATGCAAACAAAGGGTCATTAGATAAAAGGATGTTTTATATAGGCCTCAGTGATGCGCGGGTCAATGTATAAACAACCCGCACCCGACCGACGTTTTCAACTAACCCGCCCGCAACTCGGACCGCAAAAAAAAAGAAGAAAATATTGTACCCGACCCGCTTCCTGACCCGCATTTTTTAAAAGTAGTAAATGCTCATCGTAGCTCATTGGGCCATTGAGAAAATGTTTCAGGCCCTGGCGTGGTGCTCAGAGGTGCAGCGGCGAGAGCAGGCAGTTCTTGAGGCGGCCCATCATTTTCCATTTCAGCTCCAGATGCATATTATTGATGAACGCGATGTTTATGTTTCGACCCGGCTTGAAGAATTCATCAGCCCACATTTGGAAAACATTTGGAAAAGTGTGAAAGCCCTTAGGAGCGCAAACTGTTCTTTTTCTGAATGCTGTATGATATAGCCAAGTGTTATGTAATACAGGCTTGATTTATTCATTTATTTCGTTTAATTTTCTTAACAATTAAGATGCTGCATGTGTTTATCCAGTCTAATCGAAGTGTGCGTCTCTCCCCCGACTAATCCCAAACAAAACTAACAAAAATCCCGCCCCCTCTCAGAAAATACATAAAACTGACTTTAAATGCGTTTAAAAGTAGCCTATTAAAATGGTACAATGGCATTGCTCAGTTCAACGTTTTGGGAAATCGGGCATTTTGTCCCGCGCCAGCATTTATTCAAAAGTTAATAACGCTCAACATTCAAAAGGTAAATAAGGATTTATTGACGATCCGACCGACCGTGACCCGAATATCATTAAAAATATTTTTGGATGACTCGTAACCCGCTCATTTTGGATCAACCCGCGCATCACTGATAGGCCTACACAACATTATACATTAATGAGGTGCTGTACCTTTAAGAGCGGAAACAGCTCCTGTTCACTCCTCCACCCTCTGCTCTGTTCAATGACGCTTTACAACATCGCTATCATCAAACACGACACGAATGAACGCAAGAATCAATTACAGGTAAAAAGCCATAGCCTACTATCCTTTATCTAGTAATGTGCGTGTATATGCTTTTAATGATTAGATGCCGTTAATGCGAATCAGAGAGCGGGGCAGTTTCTCACCTGTCTTCGTGACGATGCTTCAACACCTTGTGCTTTTAGCGATAAGGGAGGATGAAAACAGACAGCTGTCACGCATAGGTTCAAACAAACGATAACAGCGCCGACAAAATATCGCAATTTGAGCTTATTTGAGCTCTTTAAAATAACACTATAGATTCAAATACATGTTGGGTTAAAATATCCATGCTGCGTTTTATAAGGAAAGGGGATACATCAACATGTAGCTTGTATTTCATATCAGTTTTTAAGTAAAGTGAGTTGCAAATGCACTGTACAATGGAGATTTCCAGATCAGGATGACAGAGATGACGTCATGATCCAGGGCTAGCTCCAGCAGTGGGTCCTTGTTGGCAGCGGATGTGATGTGATGTGAACGGGAATCACCATCTGCTATCTGCAGCATCATCTGTGTAAACTGTGGCCTGGTTACATTGGTTCAGTTGAAATCTCCACATAAAGGCATTTTATGAATCATTTGATCAAAATGAATAGGTTTTTATTAAGCATCGAATGCTATTAAATAGGGATGTAATAATATATAGTGTCACAATATATCGCAAAAGAAAAAAATCCCAAATTATATATTGTGTATCTTCACTCAAAATAAAAATGACTGTGTGAGTTTTAGAGCATACATAACTTTATCAGTGTTTTTTACTTCACTACATTCCAAAGTTTAAATTACTGTAGGCTACCTTGTTTCATAAATAAAAAGTTGTTTGTGTTTTTTTTACCTTTAAAGGCACAATATGTAAGATTTTTGGATTAAATACCCAAAAACAACTAGAACAGTGTTATATATTTTTGCTGACTTGTGTACTTGCATTTTCCCAAATTTTTCCAAGAATGTTTAAATCCAGAGAAATAAGTAATTTTAACCAGGACGTGTCTGTGCGTCGCCTATCAATGACATCACCTACCTTACAAGGTAAGGCAGTACCTTACCCTCGATTTTATTTTGTAGAAACCATGGAAACACCAAAGACGCTTTAATATATTAGACGGGTGAGCAACTGTTTGGAGACATTCATCGGCAGAAAACTAATATATAGCTCAACAAGATTTGTCCCGTATTTTACATTGTACCTGTCATTTTGCTTTTGATTCCGTGTTTCACGGGACGGGTGGCAGCCCTAATCTTAAATAGTGAAATAACATTCCTTTCTTGCGTGCGTGTGTGTTTGTGGTTATATTCATCGATCGGACGGGCCAATTAATAAAAAAAATAACATTGCAATCTATAGCGAGCGATTAATCATTGTGTTTGTTTGATAAAGATATTTTGCAGTCCTGTGAGCGTTTACCCAGATGATTCCCCCATGAGGGGAGCTGAAGCTCATTAAATGCAGATCTTATCCAATCCTAGCCATGGGCATTTACTTCTAAGTCTTCAGTGTGGCACGCCCATCAAATCCGACCATTTCTTCAGAGAGCCTCAAAACCAAGGCAGAAAATAGCCTATAACTTATTCATTATGATGTTTTTGAATGTAAAAACCACATGAACGTAATAAGTTGACCTCAGACAACAGTATACAAAAAGAAAAAAATACCCCTTCATGACCCCTTTAAACCCGCCAATAGGTGGATAAGCCAGTCTGTGATTGGTTCTCGCAAAAGTGTGACAGAAGCAGGATAAATGAATGTACAGGTTTCCAGAAGGGATGGGCATTTTTCCAAAATATTGTATTGTAATATTTGGGCTCATAAAAATCGAATATTCGTTTATTTAAATGACGTTATTTTGAGAAAATGGGAAGGACGTTATTTTTTTATTCATCAAGTTGTCATCACAATTTCGGAACAAACTTCATTCAGTTCAAAACATTAAATAATATGTTTAAACAAAAAAAAAAAACGAATGAAGCAGAGCGCCAGTTATCGTGCAGAATGTACATATACACTCGAGTCAGAATATGGTTATCATGTTTATATTGTTTCACATTATAATGTTGTTGAGAAAATCAATAATATCATATGGATGATGATATTCACGGGTGAGAACGCACTCCGCTGACAGACATTGCAGAGACACAAAGACAACGGTGTTAAGTGAAGTTTTTTAACAGCACTTTGTGTTTTCTGTTCTTAAAGGGTAACTAAACCCTAAACCAACTTTTTTTAGTTACTGATCTGCAAGTCTGGTGCTTTATTAGTGCTGTTCATTGATTCGGGTAAATGTTTTGACATTTGGGTATAAAGTGTTTTAATTCTACAATATATGGTGTAAAAATGTCTTGAGTGCTGCCCTCTTGAGGTTGAACAGTGGCTACTGCAGTTTAATTTTCCTATTGGGCTTTGTAAGTCATTGTGACGTATGATGGTTCTTCCAACGGCTCACTACCCACGCCCCTGGCATGCGCTCACCACGCCCTAAGAAATGTTTTCCCCAATCACATGATGAGCACGGTTTCACTCCAGTATGAACTGTCATGTTACATGAAGTAGAAACATTATGAATGAAACCTACTTGACACTTGCTATCAACATTGTAATGAAGAAAATACGGTTCAATAATGCAGTTGTCAGAACACGTCTTTTCTTGCGATATTTTGCCTCCCGTCATGTGTACGGATACTTTAAATACATGAGACGCGCTTTCAAACCCTGACACGCAAGTGGTTGCAGTGGTAACGAACAACAATACCGCAAAGTGCTGGTGTATAATACAGTCTAACTTTTATTTGAGGAAATCTGTTTATAATAAACTATTAGGTTTGGACTTATTGGTCCTGCGCTGCCTGTTGATTCAGTTAATCTGAATGAAAATACATCATGTATCTGATCTATTTTTAGTGTCATTCAGTATAAGGATTTGACTGTTCATAGATTATGTCAGTGGTCCCATTCTGTTTTTGTAATTAATGAATATTAATTACAGATCGAATATTCGTGGACACCCCTAGTTTCCAGACTGAGCTGCAGGGCGAAATCAAATCACCAGCAGATCAGGCTGGGTTTACCCAGTCTAGCGAGTACCATGTTTTACCATGCCTAATATCGATCTAGCTCACTGCAGTGTGCAACAAGTGTCTCATAGTAGCCGCCGAGTGAACGCACAGAGAAGCATTAAAGCAACAACTTTCAACACACTCAAATGTATCTAATATGATAAAACAGCACTGCATGCCTGGAAAAAGTGGAATCGGTCGTCTGCATAATAAAAGCTCAGCGAAATCCAGGCGTCATCAAGCTACGCCATTGTTTTGAATAAGCGACCTCTAGTGGCGAAAAATTACATATTGTGGCTTTATTACTTAATTACATTAAAAATCTAGTACTTTCTTACTTGTACTCAAGTAAAACTTTTAATTTGACTTGAGTAAAAATAAGAAAGTACTACATTTTTAATGTTTTAAGTATTAAATGATATTCGATATGAAAAGTATTTACGGTAAAAAGTACAATATTATGCTCTGGAATGTTGTGAAGTAAAAGTTTTCCAAAGAAAAACACTGATAAAGTACATACTTGAAAAATTTACTTGAGTAGAAATATAATAATGCAGTTGGGGAATATGTGTTTTAGGAATTATTTCTATACCATATTTATGGCTGTGGGTTTTGGCTACTTGTATAAGGTACTGTCACTAACTTAATACATCAGGGCAAATTTTACGGATCAGTTATGGTTTAATATGTCCAAAAACTTAAGGTCCTCTTATTGAGATCAGGGGAAAGGAAGCCCACCCATTACAATTATGTACCATGATTTGTAGTGATGACCCTGTCTGTAAATAATTAATAAATAATATGTAAACAATAAAAATTTCACAATAACACAATAAATGCATGTTGAAAAATTGACAATAGTTGAATAATGTTGTATTACACAGTTCTCTGTGGTGTACTGTCATAGTAGGTTTTGTATGTAATAACATTTTGGAGTTGCTGGATATTTTTTGACGTTGGTTTTCATTATATTATAGATTTTCTTCTGTTTATTTTCATTTCAGGTTTGTAGGGCCTGTTTGACTCTGAAAACTATGGACCTGGTGTGACCTTGGTGTATTTCATATCATCTCTTTTACCAACTCTTCGTTCTCTATCAAGATGGCATCATGCATTTCCGGCTGCTCTTCAGTGATGAGGTTCTGTCAGAAGCTGAACAGACTAAAGACGTTGGAGGATGACGTGATGGCAACATCATTGAAACGTTGTCTGTCCACAGTGGACCTCGCTCTGCTTGGTGTAGGTGGAATGGTGGGTTCGGGCCTGTATGTTCTCACAGGAACTGTTGCAAAAGACACCGCAGGACCAGCTGTAGTGGTGTCGTTCATCATAGCAGGAGTAGCGTCTCTCATGGCAGCGCTGTGCTATGCTGAGTTTGGCGCCCGTGTACCAAAGACCGGCTCCGCCTACATGTTTACTTACGTCTCTGTTGGGGAGATCTGGGCCTTCCTGATTGGCTGGAATGTAATTTTGGAGTATATGATTGGCGGGGCGGCGGTAGCTCGTGCATGGAGTGGCTATCTGGACTCTATTTTCAATCACCGCATCCAGAACTTCACTGAAAGTCATGTGATGCGTTGGGACGTGCCCTTCATTACTCATTACCCAGACCTCTTAGCGGCTTCCATCCTCCTAGTTGCTTCCTTTTTCATCTCATTTGGTGTTCGTGTCTCATCTTGGCTCAACCACATCTTTTCGGCCATCAGTATGGTAGTCATTGCCTTTATCTTGGTGTTTGGCTTCGTACTGGCCGACCCAGCCAACTGGAGTGCTCGAGAGGGAGGCTTTGCCCCATTTGGATTTTCGGGGATCATGGCAGGAACTGCAACATGCTTCTATGCCTTCGTTGGCTTTGACGTGATAGCAGCTTCCAGCGAAGAGGCCAGTAATCCTCAAAAGGCTGTTCCTGCAGCCACTGCCATCTCATTGGGCCTGGCGGCCACAGCGTACGTCCTGGTGTCCACAGTCCTTACATTGATGGTTCCATGGCATACACTCGACCCAAACTCAGCTCTGTCAGATGCGTTCTTCAGACGGGGATATAGCTGGGCCGGGTTCATCGTGGCTGTGGGTTCCATCTGTGGTGAGTATGAGTTAGTGGTTTTCGATGTCCAGTGTTATATTTAGAGAACAGGGTGGTCAATGATTGATTCAATACAAATATACACAATTAAATGACTACAAAACATGTAAAAAAAATAATAATTTAATAACCACTTGTTTAAGCAATATTTATTAATTCACTAAATTGAGGTAATCGTGGCCAATCATGTCTTGTTGAGGCAACATCACATCACATTTTGATGCGCTTTTAAGAATTTATTCAATAAATGTTTTCCTTTCTAGTTTGTTTGCATGTCACCTTACAGATTAAAAAAAACGATTACCTCAAGTGAATGTTTTTTAAAAATGTAAAAAAATAAAATGTAAATAAAATATTTTAAAGGGGTGGTAAAACATATTCTTTTGAAGGCTTGATTGTGTTTGTGGGGTGCACTGTAACATGTGTTCATGCTTCGTTTTTAAAAAATTGCATTATTTTTCATATATTTGACCTTTATTCTACACTGCTCTGTCCCTCCTTGTAAAAACGGTCTGATGCTTTCCTGGTTGTATGAAGCCAGTCCATCAAAAATACACAATGGGCTCAGATTGGTTAGCCTGTCCAGTGTGTTGTGATTCGCTAACCGCAGTGCACGTTTGTCGGAAACGCCACGCCCCTTACCTTTACCGGTAGACTGTGCTTTGGTCAGTATTAGAAACAATGGCATTAATAAAACCATACCAATTTGAGCCTGAATCAGACCCAGACAATTTTAGTGAAGATGATCGAGCAGAACCTGTTCAGTCCTCAAGAGTAAAGACTGCGGATCTATAGTGATCGCTACTGAATGGCACCGTTACTTTTGTATTTTTAGAACGATTATAGCCAAATATCTGTTGCAAGAACTATTAACCCAAAACGAACACTAAACATTGGCTTTACTAGTAGCCAAATCAAACACAGAACCATGTTTAGCCTGTAGATAAACAATACATAAAAGCTCTAATCAAAGAATAATTTACACTAATGCCAAGTTCGCTGTTGAGATTTAAAAAAAAGTTTGTAACGTTAGGTGTTTGTCGGATAACGTTAAGTATGAATGAGCATTTAACAAACTGGTTTGCAGAGCCAAACAGTGTTGTCATCTGTGTACTTCCTTGCTACAACGTACTATTAACAATACAAACTATTACAGGAAAACACATCGACAAAAAACAGGTTGTCGAAAACACACTTACAGGTTGTGGCCCGTAAACAGCTTCTGTTTTTAAATCCATCTTTCAGGACAAGCCGTTGTGCGAATCCTGCACTGAACTCGTGAAGATTGTGGAAGTTTTCCTCCGTGAAATGTGCAGCGGGAGCCCCGCGCGCCTGTTGTGCATTCACACATTCATATATCTGCTGCAAATGCGACCTGTTCCCCTCTGTCTCATACACACATGCGTATAACATGTTGTATGTTAAACGCACTGCAACGCACCCCGTCCTTTGGAAGGCTGAACAAAGTGGACCTGCAATCCGGATGAAAATAACAGTGTTTCGTCGGCATTGCGGCAACAACACTCCAGCCTACTAACTATACCACAACAGCTTCCCCGCGGCGATACAAAATGGCCTCGCCCCCCCTTATTTAATATTCTCGGAGGAGGGGTTTATGTAAAATACTGGGGCTGGTGATGTCAGAGACCCTGGAGGAATGTCCAGTAGTCCCTACCGGCCGTTTGCTGTAGTCCTTAGAAATTGATTTCTTTAAAGGTCCCATGGCATGGCATTTTTCTATTATTTTATAGTGTTTCCTGAGGTGTACTTATATTGTTAGTATGATTTTTACATCATAAAATGTCATAATTTAGAAATAAAAGGCATTTTTTCTATACTGCTGTTTGCCCTCTGGCTGAATGCCCTGTTTCAAGAGGCGTGTCTGCTGTGAGACTTCAGTAAAAACGCCCACTGTTGTGATTGGCTGATATCTTTGCATTTGAAATGAGCGGAGGGGGCGTGGTTTAACGAGGTCTACGACGCACGAGCTGCTGCCAGAGAGATGATTGGACCTGAGTTCACTTCTCATCAGTTCTCTCAGCATGTCTCAGTTCAGGGTGAACTGTTGTAGTTACTAGAATATACTTCAGGTTATTAGTTTATTTCTAGTCGGAGGGGCTGTCACTCATGTCAGAAAGTTAAAAACTTTAGTAAATTATGGATCAGCGCTGACTCGAGACGCGAACCGTTTAGAACGATTCAGTCCGATTTGGTGAACTGGTTCGGTTCACTAAAAAGAACCGATTCAAAAGAATGATTCGTTCGCGAACCGGACATCACAGAGACGGAGCGATTGCTAACAAAGTTATTTATAGTAACTACTGAGTTGTGAGAGCGCTGTCTGTCAGCGCGAGTTTATTGTGTTTGTATCTGAGAGTTCTGAATAAACACGAGTCCCAGTCACGCCGAGTCCGTCTTCATCATTATTCTACCAACTTTGTAACACATGCAATGTACCATTACAGCGAGATGAACGAGTTAGTAAGTTTGATTAAAGCAGTATTTCTAGATATGTTCCAATCATATGAATAGCGTCAGTGACGCGCATTGAGTAACTTACAAAACACAAACAAAGACACAACAGCAGTAATCGAATGTAATCCAGTTTATTGTGGGAATAGCTGGCTAGCCTAGCCGGATACCCTCACGCTTACCCCCCTTCTGCTTAATCTCACGCCGCGTTTGGTGCCTCCGCTGTGGGCCAGATGCAGTACTGGGAGTCAGGGATGTTGAAGGCCGAGCTTCGGCGTGCGTGAGGTTTATCTCTAAAGATGTGGCTCTGCCGATGTTGAGCAGAAACTCCCGACTGTATGCACATTTAAGAACAGATAGACGCGACGAGGACGTACAAAAACACTGACTCACAAGATAGAAAACACGAAAACACCGTTCTGTCGGGAGAGAGAGAAGCTGCAGTGTGTGCACGAATAATAAATAATTAGCTACACATCAGAAATCACTGATCACAGATCAGAAGGAACTGAAAAAAGACTTCTGTTTTCATTTGTACATCCAAACACTGAGAAACTGCCAGCATTCGCTCATTCACAACCCATGATCTCTCGAGCGTTTGCATGGGCGTGCAAGATTCTCTGGGCGGAGGAAAGGGAGGTAACCGTTCCTGCTTGGACGTCAAACCAGGAGACTTCAGGATTGGCTCGTCTGGCCTGCCATTTTCTCAAAGGCAGAGAAAGACAGCCAGAACTCGGTTTTACACCGATCAACATTTCTATCCACTTGGTGACAATATTCAGGCTAGGGGAACTCATATTAATGTTGAAATACCTCATAAAATGAAAATTTCATGCCATGGGACCTTTAAAAGCAAATATCTCCCTTTGCTTTAAACTTTGAACGTTGTAACTTTGCAGATGTTGTTCATGCTCAAACAGCAACATTACACACTAGCTAAAGTTAGAAAAGTCAAATCGTGGTTTACCACCCCTTTAAAAAAATTATTCACTTTCACAAGTGCAATAAAGAGGCATTATTTCAAAATGACGTATTATTGGTTAATTATTTGTAATTATTTTGGGTAATTACTTGATAATGTTACCAAAGATTTCTGATTTAAGTAAATGCTATTCTTTTGAACTTTCTATTCATCATGGTATCAAAGTATAACAAAATATTAACTGTTTTTCACTTTGATGCCCCCCCCCCCCCCCCCCCCCTTAAAATATATTGACATAGAAAACAGTTATTTTAAATTGTAATCATATTTCACAATATTAATGTTTTTACTGTATTTTTGATCAAATAAATGCAGCCATAGTGAGCATAAGACTTAAGAACATAAAAAAGAATCTTACTGACCTCAAACTGTTGAACATTAGTTTGTGTGTTTAATATATACGTACAGATCCATACTGATGTTCATATGGTCACTTTGACATGTAAAATATATTTTTATTCTTTTTATGCAAGATATTGTTTATTTCTTGGAAGACATGGCTGAACTTTATTGCAGTCTATATAATTGTTATGTTGATATAGATGAAGAAATGTTATTGTTAGATTTTAAAAAGGAAGACTAGAGTTTATACTGTTTCTTGTCTAATTAAAACTGTCAAATCTCTTTCATCTAGCCATGAACACTGTGTTGCTCAGCAACCTCTTCTCTCTCCCGCGGATTGTGTATGCCATGGCGGAGGATGGCCTCTTCTTCTCTGTATTTTCTCGTGTCAACCCTGTAACCAAAGTCCCAGTGATCGCCATTCTTGTTTTTGGCAGCCTTATGGCATTTCTTGCCCTCATCTTTGATCTAGAAGCACTAGTCCAGTTCCTCTCTATTGGCACTCTGCTTGCTTACACTTTTGTAGCGGCCAGCATCATTGTGCTCCGCTTCCAATCGGATAAAAGTACTGGGAGCTCAGGAGGAGGTGGAATCAAGACGGATGCTTCATCCCCACCTTCACTGAACCTGTCAGGGCAGCAGCTGGATCAATCTGCGGCAGTGAATGAGACCCAGACCTTTGCACAGGACAGCGGAGAGCCGAAGGAGTATGAATCATTCTCTGATAAACTTCAGCTGGTGGAGAGGCAGAAGGCGGTGAAGGAGAGACGTGCTGCTGGGACACTGAAGGCTCGTTGGGAGCCGTATCTGGGCCGTATACTGGGGGACTGTGAGCCAGGGGAGGTGGTGGCATTCTCTGTGCTGGCTCTGATGGTCAGTGCAGTCTCTTTCTGTTCTGTGTTGGTGTTTGGGACTAACCAGCTGCATCTGCCGGTGTGGAGCTTCACCCTGCTGCTGGTCATCTTCGGTCTGGTCTTCCTGCTCAGTCTGGCTCTCATCTGGGTCCATGAACAGCAGCCCAATCACAAGACTTTTCAGGTGAGTTACTAATACTGCAGTATTGAGGTGAATAGACATCTGGTTAGACAAAAACACAGATATCATACAGTTAATGTTTTAGTTTACATAAAATGTAAATTCTGTCATCAGTTATTCACTGTCATGTCATTCCAAAACCATAAGATTTTAGTTAA